>JAQGCB010000457.1:0-22154 GCA_034698835.1 Protaphorura tricampata
ACAGCGTTGCACGTAAATTGGCCGTTACACTGTCTATAACAACCACCTGTACCTGCCACAACTCTTAACGCGTAAGTTCGCCGTTATCCTGTCCATAACGTCCACATACACCTAAGGCGACTCCTAACATGTAGAATGACCGCTACCCGATCCATGACGCTCACTGCATGCTAACAAGATACCCAGAACTTGGAACTAACGAAATCTTCCCATATCGACCAGAAATAATAGTGGACGCAAGGGTAAAATTGCGCAGCTGCAGAATTGGCAAATTATGAATTGCGTGAGGAAACCGCGCGTAATGACTCCTAAGACAGCTCGCGCATCCTGGCGGATTACCCCAGAACTATAATTTGACCTTGTTTATTTTGGTGTCAACAAAAATGTCCTCTCTATATAGGGACGGGTTCCTTACTCTGAGGTATAATCTGTCCTCTGTCCTGTGCTGTGACTCATGAGAGTACTTTGCCTGGAATTTTCGATTTAAGTAGCAAAGGTGGCAGGTACTATTCCATGCTAATAAGCCGAACATGGCTTTTCGCTAATTCTGAGAAAATTAAGTAGTGTGTCTATTTTTCCAAAGTATGATTAGAATATGCTAATTATTCAGTGGAAGGAAACACAAGCATTGGAATAACGCAGAGATTGCCTTCTTATGGGATCGAACCCCTAATGTAAATGCAATTATACGAATGCAATGAATTATGACATAGATGGAGTTTTACTAATGTTGTAATTTTGGGTTGGCATTTGAAATGCAATAAAAGTAAACTAAACGGTTTCGCCACATTAGCTAATATTCGTAAAATCAGTTCGTAGTCCTACTCCGCAGTTACCAAAGTGCAGATCAAATTATTGCAATTTTTTTTTGTACCGATTGGTTTTTCCATCCCATACATTTACTCGGCGCCGACATTCATTCAAACAATAACTCTTATTGACTAAAATGTCAAAAGTGCTTGATAAAAATTGTTGATTTTGTCTGTTGTTTTCACCTAATTTTTTTTCTTTCCCATTTCTTGCCTCGTGCAATGCTTATCATTATTTCACGTTACACTCTATTGACACTATGCACACGCAGCCATGCAACCAAATCATGACATTGATAACTTTTAACGTTTCAACTTTTCTTGGATGAAAAAAAAATGCAATCGTAATCGGAAGTCGTCATTGAGGGTGACCGTAGAATACGTCTATTGAATTAAATGCAAATGGTCGCATAATTTTAAGCATGAATGGATAAATTAAAATATTACTGGGATTTTTAGTTTAATCATGCCTTGCGGCGAATCTGAATTAATTTCTTAAATTTTCTGTAGGGTTTGGAAGGGAGATCCGCAAATCCGGTTGCCCTTTTATTCGACACCCTGAATCACCCACAAGCTGACCTTGGTCTTGAACTCCCATCTCTACTAAATTGGAACTACAGTTCCGATAATTCCATAAATCATGTTGTGATTGGACAAGGTGCACCAGGAGGTGCTTGGCAATCTATGGATGGAAGTGTTCTTACAATAAGTTTAGGTTGTTGGATGGAATTACCACAAATGAATTTCCGAGAATGGGAAGCAACTCAAGAGTCCCGATGTTGTCGAGAGTCCCGTGCCTCAGTTTCTTCAGTTGCCCAGTATTACATTGACTACGTAAAGGCCCATCACTTGGATAAATATTTCCAAGGGGATTCAATCGTGACAGAAGTGACGAGGGTTCCGAACAAAAGTCTTCCAGAAATTTGTGATATAGCTGCGGGTGATGTTGCTGCGGCGGCCACCATGGATGAACAGAATGAAGAAGAGGATCGTAATTTTAGGAGACATACAATTAGTGAAATCCCATTAAATTCAACTAGTAGGAGAAAAAGAAGGAGGTAAATTTTATTCCGCCCCTAATTAAATAAATATTGTGTAAAATTTTAATAATTAAGTATGACAATTAATTAATTTCCAGAAACAAATCTCTGTGGCAAGTGAAGGGGTACACGTTAAGGAAGGAGACGAAAGCCTTTGAGTCATTTACATATCTTACCCGGAACGTTGTCTTAGCCACGGGTGCTTCTGATGAACCGAATGTATTGAATGTTCCAGGGGAAAATCTTCCCTTTGTTCTTCATGAGTTGAATGATTTGGAGAGATTAATTTTGTCCGGACATTTAAATGCCGAGTCTGATCCCATCCTTGTAGTTGGAGCTGGGCTTTGTGCTGCGGACGCCATCATTGCCGCAAAGTTTCATTCCGTTCCAGGTAATTTTGCTATATGTTAATTGGTAAGACGCTAATTAACCAGTATGTAATTGGTAATTAATTTGGATTGATTTTTTCTTTGTATTTCAGTGATGCATGCATTTCGACGATCCGTCACGGACCCAAATTTAATATTCCGTCAATTGCCTGAAAATATGTATCCTGAGTACCATAAAGTTTACCAAATGATGGGGGATCCATTGGGGTATGACCGGTACAAGGCACTGGAAAATCATGTGATTGTCGAAATTTTACCTGATAAAAGAGTGAAAATCGCTGGGCCTGAATCATGTGGTATTTTAAAGGTACATTCAAAAAAATTTGATCCATTTTTCTATTAATATGCTCAGATTTTTTAATGATTTTATTTTAATTTTAATTTTAATTTTCTCAGGTATCATATTTGGTGATTTGCATTGGCTCACACCCTGATCTCTCATTCTTGGGTGAAATTGAAGGGAATATTGGGACACACACTGGAAAACCAATTGACTGTAAAAGAAATCCAATCGCCATTGATTTTTCAACCCATGAAAGTGTTAGAGAACCAGGGTTATTTGCCTTAGGCCCAGTCGTTGGTGAAAATTTTGTAAGGTTTCTTCAAGGAGGAGCTCTAGCGATAACAAATCGACTTGTTAAAAGTAAACGAAGAAATTCTTTGAATGAATGAATGAAATGAAACGAAATGAAATTTTAGTAGGCATTTCATTTTTTTTAAACCTGTGATTGTAACAAGAATTTTAAGAATTCTAAATGTAAAATCTAGTGTTTAAAATGTATATGTATTATTATTACGTACATAGTCATTTTCTCCAGTCATTGCTGTGTACGCTAACTAACCTATGACCTCTATGTACTGTGTACCTGTGCTTCAAATATTTACTAAATCCTATGTCGAATCTTTAACTTGGTACTTATAGTGCAGTGTACTCTCTATATATCGAACTAATGAAAATCGAAGGTTAGCGAATGCATGTAAAATTCTCGATACTGTTCGATTTAAGGAGGGTGTGTAGTAGATCGATATAGAGAGTTGACTGTATTCTAAAGTATACCTTGGAGTTGAACTCCATCCAACCTATTCTACTCTAAAAGTATCTCATTCCAAAAAAAAATGTGTACTCCTTCTATATTCATAGTTATTAGACGTTCGTGCCTATATAATGTAAACTACTAAATACTTTTTAGTTATTTTCCGTCTACTTTTTTTGGACAAATTGAAAAAATGTCCATTTCAAATTGTACGTACAATTTCAGTTTAATACATAGTAAACTCATTTTACGTTACTTTAACGTATGTATTCATTGCATTTTTAAAATGCATTTTAATACGAGATACTCAATTTAAATGCATTGCGATTTAGGGTAGATAGGTAGATTCAAGTATTTCCCATGAGTCTTAAGATTCTCACTACTACAATTTTACATACATAATTTTATGTAGGAATCAATTTTGTAGCTACGGTTCACTTTGTAATTTATTTTTTAACCCATATTCTTTGAAAATATGGTGCTTTACAAATAGGACTGGATTTTAAACACATGAAATGATTGTCTCAATTTTGTATAGGATATAACGATAAATGATTCGGACTACGGACCAAGAAGGGAAAAGACGCAGACGTAAGACGTGACATGGGAAATAATTGTGATGTAATAATGTAAATGTAAGGAATTGTGAAAAAAAATTGAGTGAACAACTTGTAAATGTAAATTTGGGATTGGAGTGTGAAAAAAAAGTTAATATTGTGAGTTATATTAATAATTATGCTAGCTTGCATGCATGTAGTGCCTATATGGCACCAGAGTAATACAATATAATATCAGTGTATTATTGAAGATCATAATAATAATGTGATTAGCAGAAATTACTAATAAAGAACCCAATAAAAAACAAAGGAATTTGGTGTTGGAATTCGAACTGCAACTGTTTATTTCATGCTTAATCAGTTTTAGTTCGTTGATTTAGGGTAGGATTTTAGATTCAGTGCTTCCACACTTTTTCAAGAACATTCCAAAAAATATAGCACTGAAATATTTTCTATTGCACTCTCATGTGATTACATAAAGTATATCTTTGTGTGATTTCTAGAAATATATAATAACTACGTGGATTTCTCAATATTTCTGATAATCCGGGTATACAATTTATATTCCTAAAAAATTAGGAAACAACTTGCAAGATTTCATTAGGAGTTATCGCATTTGAGAATGCTCCCTATTTATCGAACTCTAAAAACACTCTCGAAAATAATACAAAGAAAGTTCGATGAATAGGAACCTAATTTCAGACAAGAGTAGAAATGGGGTTGCAATTAGTATGTAGGAAAAATAATTACCGTGAATGACCGAATAATTGGCGGGGCGTCAATAGTCGCTTGGGCTCGAATAAAGGTGGGGTGTTGTTATACTTATGCTTATGGAGAAAGTGGTGAAAGTCTAACAATGAGACTTTGACCTTGCCTGAACAAATAAACGCCCGGGCGATTAATCGGTCATTTACGGTAAGCGATCTGTGTGAACTTGCTACTATGAAATCTTTGTATATTACTTATTCCTAAGTTTACAACTCAAGACATATTCCAGAAAAATATAAATGTCGAATATTTACCATTACGATTAAAATTACACATTTTTGGAGCACCATACTTATACGTGATGTAAAGTTAATCGCCGTTTGTTAAATTATTATTGGAGTTTTTGACAGGTTCTAAATTTTTACTACTAGGATTCCAGAAACACTCCTTGTTGGCTTTCCATTGCGTGTCTTCTACAGTTGAACCGCCGGCATCTTGATAAACTTCTTTTTTCCAGATCGGGACAGTTTTTTTCATTGTGTCAATTGCGAACTGAACGGCTTCTAGAGATTCTGTTCTGTGTTCAGAAGAAATTGCAATCACAATGCTCGCTTCCGTCACAGGAACCAATCCGAGCCTGTTTA
The DNA here is from genome assembly GCA_034698835.1 of Protaphorura tricampata. Classification (NCBI taxonomy): domain Eukaryota; kingdom Metazoa; phylum Arthropoda; class Collembola; order Poduromorpha; family Onychiuridae; genus Protaphorura; species Protaphorura tricampata. Next base: position 5,182 of record JAQGCB010000457.1, read on the forward strand.
ATTGAATTCAAATATTAATTTTGTATTTCTTGATATTTTTATTCTATTGTTCTGACTCTAATTTTGTGATTGTTGACTCTAACCTGTGGTATATTGCAATATGTTCTACACTCCATTTTGTTCGAATTTGATCACATATCTTTTTGGTTTCAGTCACGGCCATTGGTTCATAAGCTTCATATTCTAAACGAACGACCTGTGAAAAAAAAAGTAAAAATTTAGGTTAGGTACTTGAACAGAGAACAAGTTCAATTAAAATATTAAATGATAGCACAAATGACATGGGAAAAGGACTGCGGTGAGAATTGGCATTGGCCGATCTTTGGATTTGTTGTGGCCCTTGACCTCCTGAACAACTGTTGTGAAGGAACCATCCCAGGAATCCTCACCGTTTCGAGCATGCGGCCCTAAACCGAGCATGACAACCCTCAATGCCCCTCGTGTATTAACACGGCTGAAACGTTAAGGATTTTCTTGATGGTTCCTTCACAAAAGTTGTTCAGCAGGTTAATGACTACAACATATCCAAAAATTATCCAATTCTGACCGGGGCTCTTATTTTACACTGCATTTTCACCGGTGCGGTGCCCTTCAATTGAACATGTCATATTTTGTTGAAATCTACTTCGTTCGACTTCAAATCTAGTCAATATACCTTTTTCTCTTCAAAATTATCTCTCGTAGTTCCGATAAACATGGAAGTAGCCCCACAGGTTGGGGAAGACACGGCCTTCATGACCTCATCCACACTAATTACTGTTGGGACTAGTTTAATTATATCCATTTTCTTTTCATTAACCTGAAAATAACCATTCAATCCAATTAAAACAATGCCAGACATAATTAATTTATTCATATGTGTATTCACAAACCAGAACTGATGGGTGGAATCACAGCAATTTCATCATTTGAACGCAACTCAAGGACTTCTTCAGAATCCAGGTCCAAATACGTACAATTCTTGGACAAAATAACACACTTTTGAAGTGGTCGTAGTCCTGGGTAATTGTCAATTATTTCAGAGAGTAGATCACTTGCAGTTAAGTGTGTTTTATTTATCCCCAGAGATAGAGTTCCTTCACTCAATTTAGTTTGCTCTCTTGCTTGAGCAAAAAACAAGATTTTGATGGAAATCAATTCAGCCATTAAAGTTTTCCCGAGTGACGAATTACGTGTAGTCTTGTCGTATACGTATTGTCTTGTTTCCTAAAAGGCAATATCGTTAGAGGAATTTATTGTCAACTGTATGGTTCACGTTCACACTCGTAATTAATTCGTATCGTATTCGATTTTCCTAATATTTCCAGCCTGTAGTTTATTTCATGCACGAACAATTAGCACGTGCACGTTTCTTAATATTTGCAACTCAAATTTCGACGTTATTCCTGTGTGGATGTAGCAAATTTTTAAGAAAAACGCATAAGATATTGTCGTTTTGACCAGAGAATGTAATTAAACGAAATATTTCCTCGTGAATTTTAGTCGATTAAGACACAAGTTATTAAATTTGGCTATCCTCGTATGTCGTAACGTTAAGCAGTTCCAGTTTCCTCTAAGCAGACAGAAGACTAATGAATTTTAGCCAGGAAATCAACTAATGTATTAAATATTACGTAGCGTAGGTGTACACGTACGTAGATCGACGTACGCAAAAAGTACCAGATAAAAAATAATTACCAATTAACCCAACTATGTACAACAAGAAGTCGTCCTTCACATTTCACTTTACTTTAACTATACAGACAGCACCAGGAGTACCTATCTGTGGCTGTTTAATTTAATTGTGCAATACTTTTTTTGAACGAATAATACAGAGAAACTATATTATATAATCAGAACTAGCCAGACACATATTTAAATTTGTATTCCCCTCTTAAGCCTGTATTATCGTACGTGTATTAGAGATACGGAAATATTGTCTATTCATTCTCATTCTGAACATACTACAAAAGCAATATGTAAATGTAACGTAGAGCATGGCATGGGACAACTTGAGTTTGTACAACCTTGTTAATGGAGTTTTTTTTATAGATTTGACGATGACAATGACGGTGTTTTGTAAAAAAGGGTTGTTGGATCGAAATTATATTTAGATTAGATAAAAGGACCAATTACTGTGTCATTTCTGTTGTATTCCTGTCAGACTTAACTACAAACGGAAGCGAATTCTACATGATGTGATGGTCTACAGGGAGGCTCATAATTAATCGGTTTCTAGTGTCCACTATTGTCCAATAATTACAGATTATTACTAAAATTGAAATAAAAATGTTCACCGAATGAGCGTATATGATGAGAAGGGATAAAAGAGCATTGATATAGGTCTAATTTGGAACTGTGATTACACTTACACTTTGAGCGTAATATTTCTGTCATTTGTGTCTTATCTTTTCAAGTAAGGTCAAAGAAAAGGGTTTAAGTTTATGTAAGTTTATTAAGTTGGGCAAGAGGTGCAAGTGAATTTAAAGTTAAGATGAAATATTATCTCACTACTCAAGTTCTCATCACGACAAAATATCTCTGCGTCTATCTTAACTTATTAACATAGATCAAAGAATATTTTGTACGTATATTTTCTGTAAAAGCAGTTTCTAATATCAACTTTCGATTATAGTCCATTAGCACGTTCATTTTCTACTTTTGTGCCGAAAATACATACACATTTTCTCAATGTCGACGATTAAAAGGACTCCTGTTTGGATTGATTGTGACCCAGGTCACGATGATGCCTTTGCACTTCTATTAGCCTCTTATTCCAAAGAAATAGAATTACTCGGAGTGTCTGTCGTACACGGGAATGATAGTGCGGAAAATTGTGCCAAAAATGCGTGTCGGTTTTTATGGACATGTGGAATTAAAGGAATCCCGGTTTACGTAGGGGTCGATAGGCCTTTGGTCCGTGAAGCCAAACATTGTCCAGAAATTCATGGAACACCTGGTTAGTTTTAAATTTAATCGCTTTGTTTTATCAATATTTTGAATACCAAACGCAAGTTTTGACTCGATAGGTGAACAAGGCGTTTCCGGCATGTGCGGCTACCATTTTCCTGATGAAGTCATATTTTCAAATCCCGACTACAAATTAAAAGAAGGTAACGGTGTTTTGAAAATGGTGGAAGCCGTGACAGGTCACCCTTCAAAAGTAACGATTATTATTATTGGGGCACACACGAATCTTGCTTTGGCCATTCGATTGTTTCCAAAATTCATGGGAAATATTGAGAGAATCGTATTCATGGGTGGTGCGATCGGGGTTGGGAATACTGGAGTAGCAGCTGAATTCAATATTGAAATTGACCCAGAGGCAACTCATATCGTTTTACATTCTGGATTGCCGATTGTAATGATACCACTAGAAGTGACACACGATGTCTTGGTCACTGACGATATTTTGGAGAAGATTCGAGGCATCAAAGATTTACCGACAAATCCGTCGATACAAATTGTTCAGAAAAAATCCTAGGTTTCATCCCGAAATCATCCTCACCCGGAATACGAAAATATTTTCAATCGACTCGACGATCACAATGTCGAAAAAAATAGTGCGAATGAACAGAAAATTCCGCTGGATAAATTTTCGTCAAAATTCGCCGACTGCTGCTTCCAACTTCTGACATTTTTTAAATCTAGCTATACAAAAGTGTTTTCCTTCAAATATCCACCACTTCATGACCCTTGTGCAATATTTTATGTGATTGCTCCAGAGTGCTTCGAAGCATCCCCAATGTTTGTGGATGTGGAAATGTCTAGTAGCAAATGTGTTGGAAGGACTTTGTGTGACATTCATGGAATTTTAAAACGGAAACCAAATGTTCTTGTTTGTACTAAAGTGAATGTGGAAGCTTTCTGGGATCGAATGCTTCACTGTATCAAAATGGCAGATGAGAATAGCCCAATGAATGAGCTGGTTTAAATAATAGGCCAGGTTTTTAATCTCCGGCGAAGTCAAAATCTTCAAAATTCGACCAAATTTCTAAAAATGTACATTTATTTTGAAATATAATACAGAATTATAAATAAATGGACAAGAGTGTCATAATTTCACTTGAAATACTCAATTTATTATTTTTATTAGAAGTTACAAGTCTAGAAGGCATTGATTCCATATGTCAAAATATATACAGATTTCTTTTTGAAAAAGTTGTACGAGTTAGGATCAAAGGATTACGTAAAAGAATACCATGAAAGCTTGGCCCAACGATAACTAATTTTTTTTTAGAAATAATTGAACCTCTGTTTCTGACTATCTTGCTCTTAACAATAAAATATCGAACATTTGACATCAATTAAATAAATGCAATATTAATAATTAAAAATGGTAGCCAATTAGAGTGGAATTAAGTTTTGTTCTAAAAAATATACAAAAGCACCTAATACAATACTTTATAGTAATGGTAATAAGCTAAGGTTCAACCTGTGGTCAAATATATAACGTCATAAAGTATTATGACTATTTAAATTTTTAAAAGAAAATAATACAAAATAACCCCTATTCGCATTAAAATATGTACACATTGTTTAGAACCCCATTGCATTGCGAACTCCTGTAGAGCTACAGTTCGTTCCTTTTCATTGTTTCTAAATTATTCTTATTATTAATAATAATATTTAAATATCATAAATTCAAAAAGCTCAAACTATAGAATAAATTATAATTTCAATCGAAGATATCCAATCAAAATGCAAGAAACTGTTGAGACCTAGCTTGGAAATGTGGAGTAAATATGAAGACTTCTTCCCAATTCTTCTACTTCTACCGTCAATAAATATGAAGAAAGAAAATTTTATACATATTCAATAGACTCATAAATTTTTTACGAGAATTTAAAAAGAAATTCCTCTAAATATCCAAATTGTCAAGGAATTCCTCCATTTCCTTGTAAAGATCTCCACTAATTGCCATAGGCTCATCATTCTTCTGAGTCTCAATATCCCCGACATCCATTTCGCCTTCAATTTCATTTTGACCTCCAGTAGTAGTAGTATCTTGCAAATCTGACTGCAGGACAGTAGTCGCACTCGCAGCACAAATCGTAGATTTAGTTTCAGAGCCAATGACATTCTTGCATTCCAAATCAGAATGAGAAGAATCAGTGTCAATTTCAAGGTCACTGGATTCAACGTGGACGTCGCCTTCAGTTGTCCCGGACGATCTCTGTCTCAATTTCTCATCTTCATCATTAATTCTCTTGGCCAATTTCTTTAGAGCAAATCTCTTGCCTCGAGCCAGAATTTCATTCTTTGCCAAACCGAGCTCCAGTTGCCTAATTAAAAATATTAAATATAAAAGTAAATTATGCTAATTCGCATTTGAAAACCCAATGATGTTAATATGCCTCCAAAATATTACAGAGGGCAGACTTTGTATTGTAAGAAGTTTTTTGGCTCACAATTTTGTTAGCTCGACGAGTTCATCCAAGAATGCTAGAGTGAAGGTAGACGATTCACCTTCAGCCATGTCAAAATTTGATGATTTGGTTGAACTATCTTTCAAGAAATTCGCATGTTCTTCCATATCCTGCAATAAATTAACCAGTTTTAAGTAATCAATCAATTTGGGGTACGCAAACTGGAAATACTGCAAATGTGGGCTATAAAATTTATCTTGATGAAAAAAATTGAAAATGTACTTACCAAATCCTCCGTTTTTGAAATGCCCTTCCAATTCTTCAAATAATATTTGACTTTTTTATCACTCTCCTTATATCTTTCCTCCAGAGAGATATTGTTTATAATTGATTGTCCCTTTCTTTCAATTTTTGAGTCATTGGGACTAATGTCTAGTCCTGTCTCAGCAAATGTCTCAGCCAGACCACCCGAGTTGTTATTATCAAATCTTTCTGCCTTTTGTTTCCTGTTCCTTTTGTTAGAATATTTCTTCGGGCCCATTTGTAAAATTTGCGAACTGGAAATCCTGCGGCTGTTGGGACACCTTGAGTACACAAAGAAAATGATTCTTTTAAAAAAATATTTCTGTTTTGTCTTTTTTCTGACACAAAAATTAAACATTCAACTCGAAACTGGAAAGTTCATAGGACAGAAAATTAAGAATGGAAAATCCCCAAACTTTAAGTTAATTTGATGGTCAAATTCTACCGGAATATTTTGTGATAAATGTTATGCTTGCTTACTCTGTATATTTCAATAAACAACTTTATGACGGTCGAATAATTTGGTGGCAAGAGACAATTGGATGACGGGACTGTGTCAGCGTGTGTCAGGATTATATTTGATTTGTCTCAACAATCCGACTTGGGCTTTGCTCTGGACAACAAAAATGCCAAGTAGCCGATATGCGATGCCAACAAACAAGAGGCGGAGAATATATGCTGACAATCGGATCTTGTGCACGCCGTTGACGGCTGATTTGACCCCTTCATCTAAACATTCTCAAAGAATTGAATTGGCAGATATGAGTGTAAATAAAAGTCATACGATTGTTCAACATTAGAATTTAAGTTATCACGCGAAAGAGGATGTTTAATTTCGGGGTAATGTTTTTGTCTGTTCATCGGGATATTCAATTACACTGATAAGCTGAGCTACAAACTCCGTCAAGAATTTGAGTATTCAATTTGTTTATTTCCCAAGCAATAACGGGTTACACTGTGGTTCATCATTATTAACCCACCTGGAGGTTACTCGAAAACCGAGATGTACGATTTGTAAAGACAGAGCGCAGTATTATTTTGACCACCCTGTATTACAATTCTAATGAGAGTATTATGTGGAAATGTTTATTATTCGACCTGTACATGTATAATAAATATTAATAAGAGTAGCTGGTAAGTGGATAATGTGTGTATTTTGTAATTCTGTGGACTCAGCCCGTAAATTAAAAAAGCATGGCAAACGGGATGACGCATCTCATTGTATGGCTTTGAGTTTGAGAACCAACTACGCAAACTCAGTTGAAACAGAAAAGATTAGAAAATTATAAACAAAGGACAAAAAAAGTCCAGATGGTTGAATGAGTGTTTACATGTCAAGGAGTTGTAATTTTTGTTTAAAATAGTTCATGACACAGTAAAATATTTAAAAAACGTGTCATCTGCACATTTTGTGAATCTCAGGGGTAGAGGCGTGAACGCGTACACAATACAATTAATAACTTCAGACATTTACGACTACGACCACCTGCATGTGCGTGCCGAGCCGATAAAAAAATGATGACATAAACATATATCTGTATAAATTCTCAATTTTACAGTTTGTTTACATTAACAATCTGCGTTAACGATTTAAGGAGCAAAATAGAAATGAAAATGACAAGTTCATGGAATTTTTTATATGAATTCTTATAAAAAAAATTTGGCTTTTTTTAATACATACGCTGGTTGTTGCCCGGAGAAGGATTGTAAACTCAAATTTTGTTGTCAGGCGAGCAGATATGTTATGGCATTTTCTTAAACAAATCTCTTGAGACAACCGTTGTGATTTGGTATTGAAAAATATGGTGGGGTCAAAATGACCTGACAGTAACAATTAAAATTAAACTAGCATTAACAATAAACTGGTACGTAGAAACATGTACTTCCGAACTGTATTGATTTTGCTAATCGCCATCATCATCTTCAGCATGTTTGAGACTGGTTCCGGTCAACGTTATAATTTTCCACCACGTGGTGGTGGTGGTGGTGATGACCAAGAACATCGTGAAATGTCCCGTTGGGCAGCTTCTCGTTCAAGAAATCCTCAACAAACTAATAATTTGCTCAAGGTAATGTCCTACCGCCGGACCGCGGCAATTTTTACCTGATTTTTTTATGTACCTAATTAATTAAACTGTAATTAAATTTTGGTCAGTCCCTTCTCACACGACCAAAAACACCAGAACAGGAAGAGGAAGAAAATGATAAGAAAGTTGATAATATTTTGGCACATATTCGACGCAAGGCGGAACTAAGGCAAAAGAAAATCGTTAGTTTTTTTTAAACTTTTTTAAAACAACTCTTTTAATTTAAATGGAACATGAAATTAAAATTGTGTAATATTTTCATTTTCAGAGGCATTTAAAGCATAGATTGGCGGAACGGTTGAAGGCTCGGAGATTGAAAGCTCGAATGGATTTATATCAACAACGACTGAAGTTTGTTTGAAAATTTAATCTTCAAAAATGAAAGTACATTCAGAATTGAAGGCAGTATTTTGGGAGTGCTCAGGAGATGACAAAATCATTTAAATTACTGCTCCAAACCTAAAAATATTGTGCTTGATTTGCAATATCGCCTCGGTTTATGAAAATATTTGGTCCTAGAGAAATAAAAATTGCAAATCGACACATTAATATTTTTGTTATGGCCTTGATTATTTTAGCAATGAACAAAATGAGTTTTAATTCAGCTGACTACGTTTAATTTTAATTCTTTTACCCCCTGAGTCAATAAATTGCTGTTCTCGAGTCTTACTCAGCTGTTTTTCAGCGAAGCTATCGACCCAAGCAAGCTTTGGTCTAAAAAATGCCAATGATGGTAATAAAAATAATTAATAACAGAGAGGCGTTCTGATGAGAACTTTTCATTAATATGAGTGCCAGTAATTTCTTGTTATTGTATTCAGTCTGGAATATGTAATCTGATGCGAAATAGATTGAGCAGACTTATATTCTAAACATGCTTGCTGGGCATTTAACCAGACAACAAAAATAAAAGTGGAAATACTTAGGTCATCAAACATGTATAAAATACTACGGTTATTTTTGTACCAGACGTTTGTCCACATACAAAAAAAAATGCTGACTTCACTTTTAATTACGTGAAACCGAGCAAGAATCAAATTGATTGTTCCTTATTGGACGGAATATCAGGCTCCTGGTTAAATACCGAGACATATGCCAATTAATTATTAAGTCGTGCGACGTAATACACAGATTGAAGTTTTGAACGACTCTCATTTCGATTTGTTTCAACATTTTACTTCAACACCTTTTGAAAAGACAATCACGGCAATCAATGAGAAAACATATGTGTATGAGTAAATTATATGTAATGAAATTAAAGTTGCTTTCGAAAATTAAAAATAGTGTTTTCCAGATCTAAGGAAATGCTTCGATTTTAAATATTATTTTAAGCCGTCGTTGTGAACTCGTGTAGAACTCAAATCCAACCTTGTCATTAAAAAGCACACATGCTTTGCCAAATCGTCTAGACCTGTCAAAAAAATTAAACTGATCATTTTAACACGTCATTCATTTAAATGTTTCTGCAATAAATAGTTATCAAACCGCCTTTACCACCACGTGTATGTAGGTAAAGCTTATTAACACGCGCTGATGTCTGGATGATTACATTAATAGTTTATTAACAGGAGAACAAACATTCCGCAATTATTTCAAGTGCAAAAAGTGTTATTTCTCTGTATTCTCTTTGCGTGTACACGTTCTATTTTTGAGCCATCAATTTACTGTACACGCAGCCAGATTTAAATAATTTCAGAATACATTATACTATTTGTTGAACTTAATTTGGTGAATTTGTACAATAAGGTTAACCAAAGTTCAATGAATCTGACCAGTTCAAGGAAAACGAATGTTAGAGGTCATGAAAATATGTTTTCTCATATCGTCCGTTTGATTGAGTCCTGATTTTAGAGGTTCAGCGCGCAATTCGGCCAAACTGAATCGAACTTTCCCTCTTGGGTCAATAATGTATGGCTTAGCTCATCGTTTTATTTCAGGGGCATGTGATGATGGAATTTTATAACAAGATTAAGGCCCGTTTGATGTCAGTCATCAATATATTAGCTTCTCTAGCACTATATTTTATTGGGATATTTAATTTGAAATATTCTCCTATATTTCATGCAGACTACTTTTAGTATCACCAGAGTATTTATGAGTTATGATTGATCATAAAAAGCAATCAGACATTCTATTCAATTGTGTTATCGCATAATCACCTCGAGTCCAGTAAAAACATATTTTCCAGAAATACTACATCGGCCTCATAAATTTAGTAAAAATTCAGAAGTCCAATACACCTATAGTTAATCTGTGAGGGTTTAACATTATAACACGACCAACAAATATTACAAATTCAAAAAAGGACGACAGGGCAGTTTTGCAGTTAAAATATTAGCTCACAATGTTCACAATGCCTTCATTTGAATTTAAACATCAGAATTTGGGTCGATGACGGATTGATTTTTGTCATATTGTATGACAATTCTAAAGAATTTAGAACATTCTGCTAACGTTTGGCTTCTTTTATTTATCTTTTATGGCGTCCCTGGCTCCCCTCTCCTGGACTGGTGCCAGATGCACTAATTAAGATTTAAAAAAGAAATAAAACTACCCGTTTTTTTTTCCAAATGGCGGAAATGCTTAGATTTAAATATTATTCGTCGTAAGTTGTTGTTGTGAACTAGTGAGGAATTCAGCCTTGAAAATTCAATAACAAGCACATTCTTCAAATCGTCTAGACTTGCCAAAATAATATAAATCGCACATGCAAAGATTTAACCCTGGCATTGGCATTACTGACACTAAAGGTCTTCTGATTATTTTTCAATGTGGTCCAGACTTCTGAATAATTGCATACACATGCAGTGAAAATCATTACAAGTAGAATTACGCTTTTTCAAAACATTTCGTGCAGTTGAATTAATTATATGTTATTTGCGTCATTAAATGTTCTTGTGTTTTCGAGTGCATCAAAATGAAGTCAAATCGAACAGCCCTATGTAATTTCATTATTATTGGGTGCAACTGCATGTACAATTTTACAGACTGTAATCGACACGTGGGCTACGTCGATTTTAAAACTCCAAAACAATATCTGTAATAATTAAGCAGAATAATTCATCATCGGTCAGAATTCTAGTATAAAAGCTGCCATGGCCAGACAGTTAACTTCAATCCAAAACCGGTCTCCTACCTAAGAAATCACACAACCGAATTGAAACTCGAATACTATACAAAAATTAAAAGTCATTTGACACAATTTATTACAATTTTGAAGAGCCAGAAATAAAATGAGAACTTTTATTGTGTTGATCATCTCTGCGGGGTTCATTGGGATTGGAGCTGCGTTGCTCCTTCCAATTCCAATCCCACCCCAAACTACACAAGCTCCGACAATCAGTAAGTCAATTTAAATCGTATTCCTATAAAGTGTTCAATATTTGACTTTTTATTAAAATGATTTCCAGATTGCACGAATTTCGAATTCGATACGTACTGTAGAATTTACGATCCTATCGCTAAGGCTTTCTTGGAACCTCCAGTCAATGATGTTGTTGTTGCTGGGGTTACACGAGTAGCAAAGGCTAATGGTTGCTGGTGTCAGAATAATGGGCTGGGACCTTCTGACCCAACATGGCTGACTTGCGACGGCCTCTTGGGAGATATCTTCTATTTAACATATAAAATTCAAGACTTTTTCAATCAAACGGATTGTCATTGTATGTGTCCGCAATAAACCGAGGGGGGAAATCTACTTATTCACACATGTTGAACACATTAGTCTTGAAATATAGGCTATGTAAAAATATTTTAGTCTTAGGATTAGATTAATTAGACAAGTATATTTGGGTTTGTTTCTTTAACTGTAATACGCATTTTTGCTTTCCTTCAAATTAAACAATAAAATTGGTTGCATTACGTTTCGGTTCAAATACATTTGTCATTTTGTTGCTTTAACTCTAATAAAATCTGCATTGGTCAAGATCGTAGTATGTCTAGATTTTATGATCAAGTGAACACATGTGTTTCTGAAAAGTATCCCTTATTGTTTAGCTGGGGAAAAAGCGTTTTGAAATTACTTCAAGTGAAAACGTGTTTTCTCACTAGTCTTTGCTTTTACTGCCTTACTCCTTACTAATTTATTCTGTTCATTGGAACGAATTCATCATTTGTCGAACGACTTCACTGTGTGAATTATTTATACAATAAGGTTTATGGCCAAGGCAGTGTGGCAGTGGAATTTATTCTAAACATGACGTAAAATAAATTGAAGGCATAAATGAATTGAAGTTCAATGAATCTGCTCAGTTCAATGAAAATAAAGTTAGAAGGTCATGGATTATTGCAAAATTTATCTTCACTATGGAATTTACTAATGAGTACCTATGTACAATATAAATTGTTTGAGATTGTGATTTAACTGAATTCTTTTGTTTGTCAACAATCTCAATTTCTGCTTTAAAATAAAGCATGCATGCATATTATATTTTGCGAAGAGATAAATCATGTCGTCCCAAAATAAAATGCAGCATGCCGTGTACTGTAGACAAAATAGTTGATTTGTTTACACTAAGACTTCAAAAAGAAAACGTGCTCATGCAAGTTTCATCAAGTCTAACATTGCCCAAACCTATTCTTGTTCTCCAGAATTTTAGACGTTCACGTTTCAATGCATAAGAGCTGCCTGGATGGGCGAAGTTTAATGTCAACAATAATTTAGATAACTTCATTATAACTATATTTTATTAGTCTGATAATCTGAAATGCACTCGTATACTACAAGCGGACTAACATTTCGTGACAACAGAATATTTATGAGTTATTTTAATCATAAAATCATTAAAAAATCAGACAGTGGATGCATTGACACATAATCAGCAGGAGCCAAGTCCAAACATACTTTTCCAGATTAGACTAGGCGAGTTCAATAGCCCACCATGACCGTGGCTGTAATTTAATCACTGCGAATTAGAAATAAATTGAATAAAATTCCGGTATATATAAGAGGTCAATTTTGGGTGCAGGGTACTCAAATCACATCAAGCATCGATCCAGCCCATTGTCCAAAATCACAACTAAGTCAGCATCTCCTTGAAGTACGATATTAAATCATAAATTTTACAACTCCGCCAAAAAAATGAATACCTTCCAATTTCTGATGGCCGCGGGGCTTGCCGGAATTTTGGGAATTATTACGACGAATGGACAAACTACAACTACAACTACACTTGCACCAACAATCAGTAAGACAATTTTTCTTTGCACAAATGTTTAATGCCACAATTTTTATAGATCTAACAAATGATGGTAGTAATTTCTTGTCTAACTATATCGTGAAGGTGTCGTATTCAGCAAAAATAGGCGGTCGCAGTATACGGGTCCATGTGCCCTCCCATTTCGGTGTAGAATGTACTGATGTTTATTTTTTAAAACTACAAATAAGCTGGTATAATAATATGATTTTTTTTTTGTGGAATTTTAGTTTGCTATGAAAACTTCAGTGGACAATGTGACATAACATTTCTAAATGGGACATTCGTAGGCAGCCGGACATTACCCGTGCCGTACGTCGAACTAGAACTAGCAGTGCTTAAGGCCGTATTTAATATAAACTGCTGGTGCCAGAACAATAGTGCAAAACCGGAGGACCCACCTTGGTTCACATGTGACGGTTACTACGGGGCAGCAATTTATTGGGCATATATTCTTCAAGGATACACTTGGGGATATGCAGCATATTGTCACTGCGAATGCCAATAACCAGGTCAACATAAAAGACAACCACCAAGACCTCTAGGAACAACTACATTTGCTCACAAAGTACGAGTACGTAGTAAATGTAAACTAAACCTGATTTACAATTAGTTAAACTATAATATAAATATATATTGTATTAGATTATAATTTGCGATTGTAGAATGTTGTAGTTGCAATCATTAGAAAACTTGCTAATAAACAAACAGACTTATTGTCTCGTTTATTGAACGCAGCACGTGGAACGAATTATGATGAAACTGATTAGTATAGTGGTAGTTCATTTTGGTTCTAATCCGAAGTCGTTTAATATTAGGTTCAATATAGTGGAAGTTGCGAATTTTTTCAGGGGGGGGGGTCACAAAAATTTGAAACTTTGTAAGAGTTGTCTCCTCCACCTCACTGTTTTTGACCTAGGTCATTATGTGACGCTATCATTATATACCTTTTCTGTCTCCATCTGATCATGGGCTAACTGAAAATAACTCAATGTGACCTTTTGTAAGTAACCCCTTAAAATTTTGATACGAGATGGACGACTGTTTGTACATATTTTGACTATCGTGAATCATTACTTCTTTTCTTACTATCTTTCGCGCATTCACGCTTCTTTTTTTGAGCCATGAATAAATTAGGACCTTATTTCAATAATTCATTCAGTTCATTGGAACGAATACGTTACATATTCTTGAACTTCATTAGGTGTATAAATTCGTGTACGATGAACAAAGTTTGATTAATAGGGTCGCTGTGCCAGTGGAATCTGCCGTGAAATCATGATGTGAATCAATATAGAATAATTAAATGAACTAAAGTTCAATAACTCTGACCAGTTCAAGGGAAATAATGTTGAAAGGTCATAGATTTAAACAGAATTTTACTACATAATTTATTTAACATGGCATACATAGTTTTTTTTTTCGAATCTAACAATGCATTGGAATTAGATTTGATATTTCTCAATATATGTATATGATCTGAAATAATTTTGTATTTTGTCTGACCAGATCTATTAGTTTCAGATTTCTCAGATGAGAAAAACATAAGTAGTTTTAGCCCTGTTTTCGTTTATCCTTGGATACTTTTGTTTATCGTAAATCACTCAATCAAACCCACATTGCCATTAATTCAAAATCATGTATTGTTTTCATAAATCAGAACTTCTTGCTTACCTTCATCTTATATGCATTTATTATTCTATTTTTAGAGTGTTTACAAGAGGATTCCTTGCATACACACTGACGTTAGAGGTCAAATAAAAAACATAAGAAAACAACGTCAAATTCTTTTACACGGACTCGAAATGGATTTTCTGGAAATGAGTATTGGCTACAGCATGTAAAAATTCTGTATAATTTTCACAGGGGGCGATTGAGCTTTTTTGTCTAAGACGTATGATTAATTTAGCATTATCTTATTATCACCAATAAAATAGCATACAATTTTTACAACACTAAAATTAGAAGAAGCTTTTGAATAGACTTGTCTCATTTGTTCTTATGGACAAACTCAAGCTGAACATCTTAATCTTGCATTAATACAATGCATGCATACAATTTTTGGCGAATCCGACTTGCAATTACCATTTTCGTCTGACAAACTGTGCGCGTGCAGACAAAGCATTTAAAATAGGACGTGCTCATTTGCTCATTCAAGACTCGTCTGATCTTCAAGTATTGTCCAAATCTGTCTTTGTTCTCCATAATCTTGAACATTAATGTTTTTAAGCATAAATAAGTGCTGACTGGAAGATCAACGTTTGATGTCGGTCGTCAATAAATAATTTCTTTGGATAAATATTTTATTAGCATAGTTATTTTGATCAAATAGCCATTAAATAAGTAATTATACAGTCGATGTGTTATCGCATAATGAGCAAGAGTCCAGTCAAAACATATTTTTCCAAAAAGACTAGGGATCACAAGTTTTATTAATATTCAGGAGTCTAATAGTTCACCGTGACCGTGAGCGGTAATTCAATTACTCTGAATGAATTACAAATAATTTGAATAAAATTCGGGTATATAAGAGGCCAATTGAGGATGCAGGGTATTCAAATCACATCAATCATCGATCCAGCCCTAGCCCACTGTCCGAAATCATCACATCTAACATCGATCCAGTTTGATCAATTAGTATCTCCTCCAAGACAAGTACAAGAATTGCATTTAACGTTTTCAAAGTCAAGTCCACAAAAAATGAAGACCTTCCAGTTGCTGTTGAGCGTTGGGCTTGCCGGAATTATGGGAATCATTACAACAAATGGACAAGATCCTACAACTACTACAGTTGATCCTACAGCACCAACAACCTGTAAGACAATTTAGTCGCACATGAAATTTATAGTATTGTTAACTCAGTCTTTACAGATAATTTCATGTGCTAAGCGTTTCGGTGTACTGAGGCTAATTTCTAATACTATAAATAAACTGATATAATAATACGATTTTTTTGGTTGAATTCTAGTTTGCACTCATAACTTCACTGGGCAGTGCGACATAAAAATTTTGAACACAGTTATCGGCAACCGGACTATACCCATAGCAGAAATTGAACAAGGACTAGCATACATGAAGACAACATTTAATGTAAACTGTTGGTGTCAGAACAATGGTAAAGGACCGGAGAATCCACCTTGGTTCACATGTGATGGTCCACCTGGAGAATTAATTTACTGGGCATATGTTCTTCAAGGATACACTTGGAGATATGCAGCATATTGTCACTGCGAATGCCAATAACCAGCTCAACATGAAAGACAATCGAGACCTTTACGAACAGTGACATTCGTCACATCTTATATGTAGTAAATGAAAATTAAACCTCATTTAGTTTAACTATGATACAACTATGTATGTATTAGATTATAATTGGCGATTGTATATAGTGTATTCGAGTAATTGCAATGATGAGAAAACTTGCTAATAAACAAACGGACTTGTCGTCTCGTTTATTGAACGTAGGACGTGGAACGAATTTTGATGAAATTGATTGGTATTGGCACTACATTCGGATTTAAAGTGTAACCATTTTGTGAATTAATGCTACATAGTTAAACTTCTCAGAAACATTTGAATTCAATTACATGCTTAACAATTTTGGCATGAAAAAAAAAACAGTAATACATCATCATCTTATATACGGTTCGGATGTGGTAGCTGTTCCACATTACGTTAAGAGGCACTGAGGTTGACCTTTCGTGACACCTGGGAGGCACAATTATGATTTCAACAGACCAGATTGGATTGATTCACGGTCGCGGTCATGGCTTTCCAGGGAAAAGGAAAAAATGTCGGTTCTAGGTGCTGCTGGTAGACATGTAATGACTATTCCTTGTTAGCATCATTTTTCAGAAAGTCTATATGTGCTTGCTAAAAATAATGGCAATGATGAGAAACCTCTGCCAAAAAATAAACAGACTTATACGGTTTGGGAATTCACGTGTGCTGACACTTTTGCTCCTACGTATGTCGCCACGTCGGCCATTAATCCAGCTAGTGCTGCGGAAGCGGCTCATTTGAGAAAGCAGAGGAAGTAT
>JAQGCB010000458.1:0-22139 GCA_034698835.1 Protaphorura tricampata
AGTACCTTGTCGTACTTTAATCTCACTAGTCAATCTACAACAGAAGGTTTTATTCACTCCAGAAAAGGCCATAAAATGAGGTTTCTGGTTAACAAATGAGAGAAATTCTGTGAATTTAACCCATTCCGTGAGTCTTTTCTTTGGTTATTTTAGAGAACGAATGTGTGTAAGGTTTCCATCAATACGATTCATCAGCCCATTCCTACTTTTCTATCACTCTTGGGTCAAACAGGGGGCTCTCAAAGTACAAAGACAGGCTGGCTTCATTACTCATTCTCTTTATTTCCTAACTCCTTTCTCAGGGTTTCAGTCTTCAGTCAGTGGATGTGTCCAGGATTTATTTGTACTATTCGAGTTGGGGAGATTTCATGAGAAAAGTCGGATTGGGCGGCGGGTCGGTCGGTCGGTCGTCCAGTGCCGTGCCGTGCAGTTCAGTTCAGTGTATAGTGCATGGCTCTCACAGTCGACTCGACTCGATCCCTTCATCAAATCTAGATCCAATCCATTTCACTTCTTTGAAACATTTTCATAGAATAAGGCAGGCTTTCGACAGATTACTTGTGGGGATAAAGGTATATAGGCCGAAGACTTATAAGATATCTACAGAAGAGCGCTCATGAAAGGCTCACATTTAGGTAAGAATGGTACAATGAGAGTACAGAAAGGATTGAATTCGCCAAATACATAGAGTTAGAGTTAGAATTGTGAGGGCCACAATCCTAATAACTCATCCCAGAGAGTACAGACGACTTTAATATAGATTCCCTTTGTTCAAGAGAATACGTAGGTTGGGCTCCAACATCCTTTCTATTTAAAAGAACTTATGATGATTTAATAATGATTTCTATTCATCTGAATAATTACAAAATAATACCACAACTTCAACAAAATTATTCGCATGAAATTCGTTACATTAATAAAAAATGAAACTCAACGACAAGAGACAATTGTATAGGACCATCTTCTTCAATAGCGTCTCAATCTGAATTTGCCAGACGACTACTTTAATTTCTTATCATTGACTATGTGAAAATAAGTATGAGTATCGGATTTATTGGAATGATCAACAGACTTAAGCACATTTCCTACATTTCTATAACTTCAATTTTTATATCGATTACTGAGGGCGAGCATCTCCGGAATGGACGTCTTGTTGACGACTTAATCATACAATGCTGCAATGAAGGACGTTTATATAAATTATCTTCCCTAATTTGATATTGTTCTCATTTCATAGATACACAAAATAGACTACATATTTCAAGAAACTAGCAAGATAACAAAGCAAGATAACAAAGCAAGATAACAAACCCACAAACATATTTCGAACTTGCGAGGGACAGCCTGTATTCCTAACAGTTCTACTCTTTCACTAATTTCACAACCGCCAAAGACAATTATAGTTAATGATAGCAGGAGCAGTTGACTAAATAACAAGATTGTCAACCAGGACAATTACGTCGGTTGCCTACTTCTGTCTAACTATAATTAGAAATGTACAACTTGAAGCGGACTCAAAAGTATTATTATTAGAAATGAGGAGAAAGTCAAGAGAAAGGAGTCCGTCATAGCCCTCGTTCAGCGTTATTTACTCTCTCATAGAATTTTCAATTAAAACTTTCTGTGGGTGTCTTACTTAGTGGATTGTACATTGTACATTTGTACAAGTAAAGTGTACAACGGAACAATTCTACTAACATGAATGTGTATAAGACAGAAGTGTGTGTTGAGTTCAATGCCCAAAATTCAACGCAACGGTTAAAAGTGAAAGTGATACTAACAAGGGGTGGTCCGAAAGTGTCAAATCCTTGTAGTGTAATCCACATTAAGAAGTTAGAAGAATCATTCTTGACACAGAGTGATTTTTGCAATGCGTTACAGTAAGGACGCATAAATTAGTGGGATCACACTTGAACTTCGATACATTAAGAAAACTGTATGTTCGGAGCAAATTTTACACTAGAAGTTTGAGTATTAATCCCTTTGAATTGACAACTAAGGAAGTGATGACGTAACACCTTCTGAGTCTCCCTTACAATTTGGAATGCAAGTCCTCAGCTCATCTCTATTCTGAGTCCCCCCATGGAAACGTACGTGTAATTTCCAGATCCATGCTTGGGTTCACCGAGGACTAAACTTACTAGAAATAGAACCCAGAACTACTACTGTCCTTTACTGCATACATATAACATAGTCCGAGTCCAATTCTTTGCATATATACATATTGCCTACAGCCTACGTCCTTCCAGATCAACTCTAACTCTGTGCTGAATTTTAATTGGGAGCATTAGATGAGCCTTTCCCTAGCCATCCCACCATAGTCTCCCTACTGAAAAGTAGTAAAGTTTTACATCCTTTATATTCTTTCAGGCAATATCGTTCTCCCTATTTTACTTGACTTCCTCATTTTAGAACTTGAATTACTTGAAGCCTTCAAGTCAAGAAGACTCACACAATGAATGACATCAGAGGAGTAGAGATGAGAACGGCATTGATAGCTGTATTTATACAAGTCACACTTCACTCGGACTACACGGATCTTCCGGCTCCGTCTTTTCACAGAATTAGTATCGACACAATTGCACAGTTATAAAAACTAATTGCTTTTAGGAGAATTTACACATTTGTAATATGAGTTTTCTACAAGAGAATCTCTTTGTCATTGAGTGAGAATGATTCAATTTGGTATTCTTTGCATTCAAAACTCATTTTACAACTGCAAAACTTTTTTAAAAAATTGGTAAAGCATGAGCATGGAAAGAACAGGAACCCCTAGAATTTTCATATTGCAGCATAATTTTAGGACTTTGAAAAAAAATACATTCGACACCTCTTGTCATTCACAGCCAGGCACATTCCGTAAGTTTGACAGTAATGAGTATTTCTGGGGAATCCACACTAATGAATTTTCAAGGGAGAACCGTTCCCAAGGACCAATAACAAATTAGAATTCAGAGCTGAAAATGGAAGGTAAGCAAAGAGCAATTAGAAACCTGTCAACCGAAAGAACCGCACATCTACTAACTTCACCCAGTGCACTGTTACAGCCAAACACTACGAGTTAACAAGGGACGATTTTCAATTGTATAAGTCGGACAGCTCAAACCCTAATCGCCCATGTCTTACTTGACGGATCACAACAATTTTAGATCGATTTGAATTTTACATCCGAATGGCATACCTTGTAAAACAAAGCAGGTAGCTTTCTCCGTTGCACTTCTGCTCTGCTTTCTCCATCGGTGTCCATGTGGTGACTGCATTAGATACGTGTGCAAACCAACCAAGGGTGATGAACTACTATTACGTATTGGTCCTTCATGTTCACATTCTGTATAGTCATTGGGCGCTGTTTGATTAATTATTGTCCTCAAGAGTCGTTACAGACAAATTATGCACATTAGTATGAGGCACGTGTTCACTGTAATAAATATGTGCTTTATTACTCACATAAATACAGGCTCATTTGTTTAGTTAGCTCTTGGTTGTCACAGTATGACATGGGTCTGAACCAAAGACTAATATTATGTACATAATTTTCATTCCAGGCTAACCTATGCACATTTTCAGATGTTGCGGTTGGCAAATTATTCGTTGTGGAAAATCTACTTATATTAGTGAGAAAATATACTCCTGTGTATTCTGTTTGAAGTCTTATTTTAGAAAATTCGTTTGTCACTTTGAAAACTTTTGTGTTGTAACTATTTAACACTCGCTCAGAAATAATTAACCTAGATTTGACTATAACCACAGGGTGATAATTCCATAGAGGGGTTGAAAAGTATATGGGATGTAAATGGAGGATGATGTCCACATGTGAAAACACAAAACAGAGCAAGTAGAGTGAAAAGTTTATAAACTGGGTTTTAATAAACCAAAAAGGATGATGTTCCAGTGCGGTGGATACAAGGTTCTATGCATAATGCATGAGCGGCCTAGACTGAACGTTGAACTGACATAAGTTTCAAAAGAATGGGAAACATCCGAGATCACTGTCAGAAGAAACTTAGAAATCGGGATGGAAAACCAACCAAGAAGCTTATTTTCCGCTTCTCCCATTCGAGTTTTACTTACATTGCAAGTATGCTTATGGGCATAGTTGGTATGTTAAACTTCAAAAAAAAACTTGAGAAAGTAGGAGAAAGTAAAATGAGGTTCCCGAGAAAAGGAAGATACCTTATTTGTGCTATAATATAAACGTACAAAAAATACACCGATTTGTGAGACCTATTTACGAACCTAAAAAATTCTGCTGTCGCGGCATGTTCTGAATCTGAAGATTGGCAAAAGTCTTGTTTTGATAAGAGTTTCTGGTCTGGCGGAAAAAGGATCCATGTGATGAATAGATAATGAGATGTGTTTCTTCTCAGACCGTAATGATGACTTTCATATTCTCTAGGGTCTAGCTAGGGACAGAAGATCATCAACAAAGCAGAGGATTTGAAGCAGAGCAGAGTGAGAGTGATAGACTGAATATAATTCTAGAATACGAACAAAAACATGGAATTGCGGTTTTGTGACTAGTCGAAAATGTGATGTTATGAATAAATTATGTGCCGGGCTGAACATGTAAGACAAAATTTTTGTAAGACAGAAAATATGAGCAAAGCAAAGTTCCAGTACTTTTGGTGGCATCGCAGTTGCCTTCGATCAGATGGAAGTTAAGAATATTTTTGTCAGAAACTATCATAGATAAATGGACAGATAAGAAATTGTGAGTTATTTTTGACATGTAAGTTGGGAATTTGTGGAAATTTAACTCCAACTCAAAAACATAACGAAACTCCTCGAATGGTCCGGTCAGATAGTTGTGCTTCAAAATTGGATAAAAAATAGACTTGCAGTCTTTGAAATTCAGGAAATTCGTAATTGTGGAAGTTATCAGTTGCACACTAAAATGCAATGCAGTACCATTACAAGATTATACAATATACGCTCGAATGGTCCAACCAAAATTGGAATTCCATATTATGCAAGCATAATTCCATCAGACTCGTTCAGGTCCAAATTCCCTGACTCTCCTGAGAATTTGTTTTATCGTTTACTCAAGTGAAACTAAGTGGGGAATGCACCATTTCTGCATGTATAAAGGAATGACAATAAGGAGAAACAACATTGCCTTGCTACGGGACTCCGAGGGGAAATAATATTAAGCAAGCCAAAGTAACTCAAACGATTAGACAAATGGTGATGGAAGTATTCATATTACAATTATACAAATCTACGTCGTACTCACAAAACATTTTAGTTCGTCCTACGCGACGACCTCTATTTCCATTTCAATTGAAGGAATTCAAACTCGTTGAGCCAGGATATCTAACTTTGTCACATTATAGTATAATTTCGACAAGACAAGAAGACCCTGCAGGGGTCTTGAGTATAATCGTTAGAATATCACATTACTCTACATAGCATTCGAGAGAATTCTCTATTTCCTAACCTGAAGTTAACTCTAAGTAAAACTTTTGGAAGGAGTTGAGAGCGACTGTGTAATAAAGAAGGCACTTGTGGGTAGTTGCTTTTTAATTACTAATAATAAAGTCAATTAAATGAAGAACTTGGGGCTTTACTTAGTTTTACCAGGAGCTTTTCATTGCTTATTCATGCGTACTGCTGCTCCGACCTACGACTGATGTAACTTTTTTGTGGAATTAGTTGAGTGCACAACTCAAGCTTCAGCTCCACGGTAGTTGTTTGATAAATCTTTTAGCCATTTTCAACGTACAAGTAGTACAAAGGAGAGAATGGACTCTCTCAGCACTTAATCTAATAACGTGACAATTTCGCAATTCTGGTCCTACTATATACTACATTGGCGTTAGATGTAGAAGAAACAAACAGGAGAGAAGTGGACTAGACTAGATTAAATGGATATCGTGTAAGGGTTTGGACGACATGGCGGAGAGTTAAGTAAATCAATGATTTACTGACCTGTTGCAGAAACAGATGGGAATTGGGGTTCCAAGTCTTTTCTGTCTATTAAGAAAGCAGTTGTAGAGCGACAAGAGTCCTCTGTGTCAAACAGAAACATTTCTTCATCCGGACAGCCGAAGTGCCTTTCTTCACATGTACATTTCCCACCATGGACATTACATCCGAATCTTTTCACCACTTCCAAGGCTGAGTCATTTCCAATGCAACCTAGAGAGTTAACACAGGAATGTAAAACAGAATGATTAAAGGCTATTCAGAACATCAAGCCCTTAGGAAAGTACACCTTGATCTTGATCAATCGAGAACTTGTCGGCTTTCCCTTAATCTAGTTATCAAATGGCAAAACAACATGTTTAGGGGTGAAAATTCTCCAGCGTTTGAAATTTTCTTGGGTACCGGACTTGATTTTCTTGGGTAACTGGAGTACCGTTTGGTTATGTGCTACTTTACTTTGGAAATGTTACCTCTATACTGAATATTTATCAAATGAAGCTTCATTCAAACCACAAAGTTTACAAAATTGTAGCTGGCTTACCGTAAATGACCGTTTAAACGCCTGGACCCGAATAAACGCCGGGACTTTCCCTTTTAGGCTTATGGACAATGGGTGAAAGTCTTGCAACCTCAGACACCGCCTGATTAATAAACGCCCGGGCGCTGGATCGGTCATTTACGTTAGTAGTTTTTGACTTATTTCTCAGCACGGGTAATACATAATACATACAAGTGGTTCGACAATTCGACCAACAATTATTTGCAACGCGATACCCCGTAACGCATTTCCGCCGTTTTACTCTACTTTCAAGAAAACATTCCTTGTTTCGCATTAGACTTTATTAAACTAATCGCTGTTACATATTCACGTATTATTCAATTCAAAGTTGAATTGTTCAGCCAGATGGATTCGGGTCTAAGAGTCATGCAATCAGAAGTTAACCACAGGGATTGGCTAAGAGCTTATGTGTTAGAATTTCGGAAGATTTCCAATTTCTTGAGTTTGGGATAGGTAAGAAATATTATTATTATTCGTTCTTACGAGTACAAGTCCCCTCTTTGGTCATTTGTGAAGTTTTGAGTGGATTCAATTGACACCGTAGTCCAACGGCACAAGTTCCATGAGCCCCAGCACATGGTTCATTCTCTCCACGAGCACAGAGAAAGCAACAACCGCAGACGTCAAGAGTGAGTCCCCATGGACAATCACTCTCTCGAAGGTGCTCACAACCTCCGTCACAAACACATTTCATTTCTTCGTTTTCTCCATCATCTTGTACCTGTTCATGGACCATTCTTCTACCAACATCTCCAGCTCCAACCGTCAATAACACTTGGGCAGAAAATAAAGCCAATAGTATTGGAAAACTCTTCACCACCTTTCGTTTCATCTTTCTTGACTCAGAAAACATTATAAAGGTTGTAAATGTACGTTCCCGTTGCCGGCTGCCCTACTTTAATCCTTGACCGATCAAACGACTAGGGCTAGACCGCCTCGTGTTCATGTTCAATGTTCGTGAGCTAAGGGGCTTCCGCTCGACTAAAGTGTTCTCATTCTCAATTCAAATTCAAACATAAGAGTTCACTCAAAAGAATAAATTTTTGACCCCACACAAGGAGAGAAAAGTCAACACTGACAGAACAGAGTATTTGAGAAATGAAAAAGGAAGAAAATGTGTTACTGTACTTTCTTTGCTTTCTCCAAACGTATTTTTACTGTATTTTCACAGCTTTCTCTATAGGTGAATTTGGCTCCACTTTGTAGGAAGCAGAGCAGGTGGAATTCAGTTTCGGTGGCAAGCATGCCTTAGATGTTGAGTGAAAATTTGAACTGTTCGTTTTCTTTTAACCCTTCTGTTCATTCGAATGTAAGTCAACCGACTGGTGTGAGAGAAATCCCGCAACCTCGTTACATAGTACAAGGCCCGCAGAAATTTTTGTACGGTTCTGGTATGGAATAGGGACGCATGACTTTTGAGAGTACAACGTACGGTCTACGCTCTACGTGAAGATGGAAAGGTGGGATAGGAAACGACCAAGTAACACGGACTTTCACTCCATCCCTTTCTTCTCTGGAGAAAGTATTTTAACTTTTACCAATTCTTCTGAGAAAGAGAAACGGTATGGCTTTAAGTTCGACAAAAAGAATACAGTGAGTTTGGAAATAGTATTAACTCTAAGAAAACCTAGGAAAGTCGTTCCCTAAACGTATCAGGAAAACTCAAATTCGAGGCTAATTCTCTCTTAGTACGGTTTTGAGCGCAGGGCGAAACTAGAAACAATTTCTTTATTTTTTCTTTCGCCGGGAATCGATTTGGAAAAGTAAATATGCCATTTCCAATTGCTCCTTAACATGAACCAGAGGAAAATTCCAATAGAAAAAAACAGTAATATCTAACTGGACTCTGCACATATTAATCTTCAGCCCGAAGAGAATTCTTTTGACAAACCGAGTACTCTTACTCTTGTCGCTGTAGATATAATTGTATTTTAAATAAAACTCTATCTCAAAGGAAAAACATGAATGTTCTCAACATACCAATTTATTTTTCCATGGTCCGTTGGGTAGGAATGTAGAGCACAACAGTTCTCATCTCAATAATAATATAATTGAATAAATAACCACCCATTCGCCCTTTCAATTTCAATTATATTAAATTTGCAAGACCCTCTTAATTCTTAAACAATCATAATCTCCGAGCAAAAATAGTTTGCATGCGATGGTCTAATTTTAACATTATACTCCAACTTCTACAAGCGTTGCGTGTTAAGTTCAATTTTGCAGCGGACAGAGAGGCAGAACGGGCTATAACGTCCATCATCCTTCACAGATCCTCTTGCAATGATTGTATTGCGTTGTTCAGAACTTGTACCTGGGCCTGTGTGGAAATAAGATTGTCCTGGTTATTACTTCCTCTCGTTCGTTCGTACAAAGTACAATATGCGCTTCTACACTCAACTATACACACAGATTTTCCGCCCAAACTTTTCCCTTTATGGCCGATTGAGTACGTACGAAATACAACTGACCTTTGCATGTTTGATTTCCAACTCCGCCAGATCAATCATATTCTTCCGAAATGCAACAACTCGTCTGCTTTTGAAATCGATCAACTCCTCCTTGGCCTTTGCTGACATCGCTTCAAATTTATCACAGGCCTCTTGTTGGCCTTGTTCGGCCTAAAGTACACGAACACATGATAATCATAAAGTTACCTTTACCTACTGTTCTAAAAAAGAAGCTGCTGAATTGCTCTCCGCTGATTGTACAAAAAAAACTTACATCAACCACTTCCATGGTCTGAAGGGTGGCATAAAAATAAATAATACGGAAATATGGATTATTGGATACAACGTGGCGGACAGATAGCGCAGTATTTCATTTACAGACAAAAAGTAATAAAAATGTAGCTCCCTTCTGTTCTCGTGTTAAATTTTTGTAATAAAAAGCTTTCATCACCCTTGAATCACATCTCTACTCGTCCAATCTGCCCTCCAGAAAACTAACCCTATAATCAGATACTATGTTCCACACTATCCGCCCTGTCTTCAATTCGCTCGGATATTATTTGGATCATACATATAAATATAGTTGAATTTTCGAAGTGCTAGCGTAGAACGGAAAATCATAACTCCTATGGAATATGCCTTCATAAATTAGTTCTTTTTACTACACAATGATTATTAGATTGAGTTTCTCGAGTGCAACTCTGTGTTCCACAGTTATTTCAATACACTATCCAAACTCAATAGGAATCGCTAATTGTACATCTAATCAACGAAGATATAAACAGAAATAAACTTACGGCTCCGACGTCTCGATTCTTAGCTCTAGCTTTGTCCAAATTCTTATTTGCTGTCTCATAATTAGCGAGGCACCGCCTTCGCCTGTACAAAAGGTTTTTCGCAGCATTTGAATCACGCATGTAATATCGGAGAGTGTCGGAAAGCTTTAAATCTTCATCAGACGCAACCCGATTCTCTACTTTCTAAAACCATAAATTAGAGTGTAATAAATTAGTATATTACTGTGACGTGGATAATTACAAGTTAGTGCTTTTTGTTAATAATACGATATGACTCACTCGAGCTTTCTCTAGGGCATCGGCAAACTTAGTGAGGAATTTCTCCAACTCATTTGTATCAATTGTAGCCAGTTGAATCAACTCTGATGATATTTTGATGTAAGAGTCTGATACATTCTTATGACATTTTGTCATTCTATCCGCTTTACTTGTAGCTTCTTTCAAATGTGAGTGATAGTCTAACAAAAAATTCCTTTCAGTGTCAAAGAATTCATCCACATCTTTTTGAGTGGCTGACAATAAGAACTCATCGGTTGATTGACCAAATGATTTTATTAAACCTCCAAACATTTCCTTCTTATTTTTCCCACGTACGCTCAGCTGAAAAAAAATATAAACATTTGTACAAGTGTGGCTATACCCACGGACCAATGATCCATATAGAACTATAAAATACAATACCTCTTGATCATACTCCAGGAATACTCGGAAATTGTGGTCTTTCCGGAATACAGGATGGTTTGCAAGCCGGCAAAGAAAAACTTCATGCATGGCGACTGTTTTTTTAAAGGTTGCAAGGTACTCCCTGTAATTGAAGAAAAAAATAGATTCACAACCAAAGAGACATTGTCATATATTGTGAAAAAAGTTAGCTAACACAACCGCATATTCAATTCTATTAAACCTACGCTTCCAACTCCTGTTTCATCTTGGTAAATTCTTCCTTCGTCATCGTCCCTTCCCCTTCGCCTAACTTTTGTAATTTTTCCCTCGAGGCATCAAAATCGGGTCGTGGTGGTGCTGGAGGTATCTATTTTGTGGGAAAATTCACAATTACGAAAAAATAAAAATTCTGAAGTATTTAGACTTCGTCTACTTGTGTAATTTGAAATGTTTACGCCACGTAGCATTCAAACTACAGTCGGAATTCGCTTCACACATTATTAAAACATTTCATGAAAGTTAATGACTTTAGTAAGCACTTATATTAACATTAATTTGAATCTGAAACTTTGAACTTACAATAAAACCCGCATATTCTTCATTTTCCTCAAACCGATCATGCAGCCAAACGAACTCTTCATGTTGACGGACGACTGAGAACTCCTGCTTCGCAAACTCGGGTAGTGAGGTCTGTATAAAAATAATACAATAAGTAATAGGCTCTATGCTACCAAACCATTCGAATATAAACGCAATAAATTACCTTGGTGTGAACGGTGAATTTGACTTTGTCCCTTTCACTCAGAGCATCCGAAATGTCCACGACCAGAGAGTTCTCATTGATGTCCACCGCATCGGAACGTCCAGGCTTGTATTCACAATAAACCCGGAAATAATATCGGTCCATTTGTATGAGAAAAATGTCGTTTTATCTAAATTATAGGTATGCAGTCTCTAAGGTAAGAAATGATGCGGAGATAGAAAAGGTAGGTCAAAAGGTGCCCAGAAAATCTACTACAATATTTAAATTTTGAAATCGGTAGGAAAGTCAAGCCTAATCGGTTAGGTATAGTCTATAAAAGTAGAAAGTGAAAGTGGAACCTTGTCAAAATCAGTTGCCAGGAGTTCAGGCTCACGGTTAAAAGCACTGTGAATCATTTTTGGACTTTAGAGCAGCTTTGAGATACAAAACACCGAAAAAAAAGACTCTCAATTAAATTATTCTTCGTTAGGATGATCCGAAACAATAATAATATGGAGTAAGTGCTTCAATTTCATGCAGCAATAAGCTGCAAGCCAAGAAATTTGAATGGTCTGGGATAAATGTGTGTTTTTTAACTGCGGAAGACGACGAACGAGTACGGAATGGGTGCAACTGTGCAACACCTAAATTGACATTACTAACAAATGAAATATATATCGGGTTGGTGAGCGACTGACAGATATACAGTGACTAGTTGAAAATGGAAACACACAATGATCATGAATCATAATACGAGGACGCGACGACGCCTTTTAACTTTATCAAATGGGAGTAGTTTAGTTTAATTCAATTGAAACGGAACTGACTGTACTCAGACATGAAACCTGATGAATTTGAATAGACTCCAACTACATTACAATAGACTGCATTGTAAAACTATCTATATTTTCTACTATATAAAAGGATCAGTTAACTATCTTTATATCCTCCCCTCAAAAATACAGGATCATGCACTCGCTTTAAGACTGACGTTCTACCAAATCACCATAATATATTAAAGTATAGTATATAAACTAATAGCAAATGAAACAAGATAATGATCTCTGCCGTCCATTTAATCACAGCAAACAATATCTAGGATGGTATGACGGAAGCGAAACCATATTCTTGCAACTACGGCAATATCTCGTTATAACATACTATATTACTAATGTTATATCGAACGAAATATAAATGCTTTAGTGGGCAGAACGGAAAAGTCCAAGTCTAAACACGCTAATAATATGAATTTGTATTGTCTGGATCGTACTTTATACCGAGGTCAGATTCGTTTCACTGTATTAGACTTATAATGTGTGATTTATGTAGTACAACTGAGGATAATGGGGTCACTTCTCACGTTATTGACCAAGGTCAAATGGGGTCACATCTCACATTATTGACCAAGGTCAAATGGGGTGTCAATCGAACAGGGTGGTCAAGAAGACAGCATGTATGTGACGTCACGAGGTCATCAAAGTTATGAAAAACTATCTCGAGTAAGAGTAAGTCGGACGTAGGGCTGGGGTGTTGGGGTCACTCAAAGTTAGCCCACCTTTTCTGGGCGATATATATAATAATACTCCGACTGGTAGTACGAGTGAGTGAATAATTCAACTAACTGAGGAAAATTCTGGTGCGACAATTTAAGGGAAGTCTTGACTTAAAAAATCACCACATTAATGAATTATTTGAATGGACTTCAAAAATAGGTTGTACTGCACAAAGTCATAGAACTAAATAAGCTTCGAAAATGTGAACCACAAATCAGACAAACTCAACAACAACGAAAAAATAAACCAAAATAGAAGACATTAAGAACAGCCGTGCTAGCCCGAATAATATTACGTCAAATAAATTATTCTCGTGCTTACCATCATGATGACTTCTGAGTTAATTTATCTCCGGATGATAGTCCACGTATAACTTAAGTACAGATTTGCTGAATATACAGTTGCAGTCAGTACGGATGGCAAAACGGGTAAATATTTCACCGGATCAGGATCTAGAAACAAAATAAAATAATTTTGTAAATTCATAATTTCGTGTGCCTCAAAAATAAAGGCATAACTTACTTAACTTTGTACACAAAAATATTTAAAAACTTTTGAATAAAAAATCACACCAAAAACTAACACAACCAATTATATATGCTACTTTAACATTTACACCCACAAGAGTTTATATAAATTATAACACGATTTAATTTGTGAGTAACAAAAATAATGAACTATGACAGTCTATGACTCATTAGAGGCCTATTAATTAATCTACCAAATCCAGATTTAGTAAAACACAATAAAGCCACACCTTTTATCAAAGTATCAGTGTTTTACAATGAATTTTGGTATGTCTCAGAACTTTATAAAAATCTTATCTTGAAAATTAAAATATTGTATAAAATTATGAAAATTCACCTTGATATTATATGTATAGTAAAAATAAATATGTACGAAGATAACTGCACGTACGTCAACTCAGCTCTGTCTTTACGACTAGCACTGTAGCACTCTCATTGTACGTAACTCCCCTTTCCTGCTAAACCGTACTGCATAAAACTCACTGCACTCAATGCTTTCTCCATAGGAAATAATATGTATAGAATTATAAAGCATTTCACTGCTGGATATGCTCCTACTACTGGGGGTACCCTCGGCTACCTTGCATATTCACAAAATAGACGCAAAGATAGACTCCACGAAATAATACACCTGTCTGCATTTAAATTTGCCCTACGGTCAATGTTAAAAGTACACGGTGGTTCATAAAAAATCATCACTTGTATTAAAAAAAAGAAATTCTAGTGCATCCCACTACTGGAAATATTAACTACAGAGAATTTTTGGCAAAATCTGCACTCGATCACTGTCAGCAGTGGCGCCTAGATAATCTCAAGCGAACATAACTTAACCCAGAAAAGACCCGTATATTTTCATCAGCATTTATTTGTCCACCATTATAATTCGAATCTGAGACCTGAGAGGACAAAAGACAACCCATGTGAACAACCCTTACTTTATGTAAAGGAAACATTGTCTATTCTATACACGTACAAAAACTACTGATTCAAAAAAATATATGTACTCCAAATATTATTATTTTGGTATTCGCTTGAGTTCATGACAGAGCCATAATGCAGTCGACAGGAGCAGAAGTGAGTTACTTTGATGGGCAGCCGCAAGTTCGGTAGGGACGTAGAGCAAAAGTGTTGTAATACCAAGGGCAACCTTTTTAGAATAACAACGAATTAGATTAAAAGTTCTATGTATGTATCTATACTTAAGCAAAGTTTACCTGTGCAATTGCAGCAAGTGCTAAAACATTTGAAGCCAAATGGACCCTCGGAGGCAGTTTCGTTCGTCGACTCATTAGCCACAAAGCCATTGTGGCAGAAAACGTAGTGACTCCCTAAATATCAATATCAATTTTTTTTATCTCAATTTTTCCCGCCTCCTAACGAATGTTTCACGTACCAGAATTCTGTGATCAAACTGAACCGTTGTTGGATTTTCAGTGACGTTTACTAATGCTGGGGAGTGCGCCAGAATATCCTCTGGAATCCATGCATCACCCATTTTTGGGAAAGAGTTGTATACAAGTCCGGCGTCGAGACCAGCAACGAATGCCCCTAACATATAAAGAATAAAAAATGTATGTGACCGTGACCAGTGCGGGCAGGGTAGCATGTGATTTCAAAACTGTTCTCGTGAACCTACCTGAGATCGCTGTTAAGAATATAAGTCCCTTGCAACTAAGAGCCATTTTTCTAAATCGCACGAGTTGTTTAGTTCTTTGAATCGCTTGGGGTGGCATTAAAAGATCTAGGGTTGACCAGAACATGAAAGAATAGAGTACAAATGCAGAGCCAAGGTGTGCTGCTAAGCGATATTGTGATACTCTCGGAACGTCGCTTTGTTTATGAAATCTGTCCTCCAATCCTGACTTCACCATGTACCAGCCCAAAAGACCCTAAGAATTAAAAATACCATTTTATGTTATCCTTCTATAATTTATATGGGTAAACTAAACTAACTCACTTGAAATGCAAGTAATCCTCCCATTACGACTGTCCTACGCTTCATGACCTTATTAAAATATCCGAATGACCAGAAATATGCAGCTGGAACATAAAACGCTACTCCAATGAATCTTCCCCATGTTCTGTGAGCGTACTCCATCCACCAAATTCTTTTGAAATCCTCGAGAGTTATTGTACTATTTCTCCTGAAGAATGAAAGAATATGATTACAGTAAAAAAGAATCTTTCTAATTGCAATTCCAGCTAGTGCAAAATTTAAGAAACGGAAATTATTACATTTTGAATTCTGGATACTGCTGATATTTCTTAAATTCTACTTCCCAATCGGACTTATTGAAAGGTGGCCTCTCTCCAAAAAGTCTCCATGTGACCATCGAGAGTCCAGATTCTGTTAATCTTGTAACGCCACCTAGAACAACGCAAAAGTGAACAGTATAGTTTATAATTTGAACAGGAACTGACAATTTTTGAAATCAAATTACAACAGTTAAGAAATTTACCGAGAACGACAGCACCGACAACCATACCGGAACAACAAATTAGCCATCTGCCTACGTACTTATTTGCATGTGCTGGAATTTCAGCGGCAACCTTTGGGGAAATTGTTGTGCTGGAATATCTCTTGAAAGCAAATTGAACTGAAGTGGAAAATCTTTGCGTCGGTCCGGCCCGAGAGAACAAACCCGCACCAATTCTTGATAGTTGCATTGGTAGCATCATTCTTTCCTGTGTGAGAAAATTTAATGTCAAACGTAATACCGTAATAGGGTCAGGGTAGATACCCGGAAGACATGGTATTCAATAGCAATAAACGAATGATACATTCGGAGTGACATTCCCTGTCACAAAATCACACAAATCTTTGACTGTTGTTACGTCTTAAATATTAAATGTCAGACTGACAAGTCTATATAGGTTTTTATAGGTTTTGCGACTCTCTGTTTTTGCTTTTATCAAACTTGGGTCTATTACAATTACATTCGTAATTAAATGAAAAAATTAAAATGACAATTATGTAATTGTAATTATAGTTAACCATGTAAAATTTCAACGTAATTTGTAATTGTAATTAATTACAACCATAAAATTCTAAGTAATTTTTAATTCTAATTAATAACATCGAGGCAGAAGTAATTGTAAATTACTAAACTTACAATTGCACTCAAGCAATTAATTACTTTCGGAAATCGGGTTGTAATTTGTAACTAATTACATTTGCAACGTAATTGACCAAAGTCTGATTGCGTATACATTATGTAAATGCCAAGCCAAGTCACAAGTCATCTAAGTTTAGTTGTATGTAATAAATCAGGCTTCTTTAAATGTCTTCATTTTTTCAATAATTATAATTTCTTACCACCGTGCCTTAATTTCCAATCCCTGTTTTCGGTTTGGAAGTCTTCAAAGATGTTTGTCTTCTCCAACAAAGTCCGAGTCCATAAAAAAATCAGTTTTGAGATCTAATTTTTTCCGTCGACTTTCCCGCATTATCATTTGAAAATTGAAACCCAGAATCCAACGCGCCTTTTAATTCCTCGCCCAGGAATGTGAAAAGGGTGGCCCCGAAATATTAGTAAGTTTGCCAGTGGATGCTTGCTTGGCTTTTGCTCATAGACACTAGGAGAGAGAAATACACCGCACCGTGGTGTTTAGTCATATTTTGGATTTTAGTTACTTGTTTTCAACATTATGTTATTTGTGATAAGTTCAGTGACTTATGTATAAAACTTCATATTCTTCATACATGCACGTATTCTTAACTATCTTTGTGATATTTTTCTGACATAACGTAATGAACTCAACTCAGGGATTAGTCAATATATATTATAGTATAGGTGTACAAAAAACTTCGAACTTTTAATTCTGACTTATCAAAAATGAAACGCAAGGCACTTGCATTATATGGTGATTATATGTAACTACTACCGATTTTAAGTAAAATTTATCGTTTCTACTTCTATAGATGCGACATGTCTCAATCGGAAGTTTACAACCCTACTCTCCATTTTATGTAGAGATGCCAGAGATGGTCATTTCCTATTGAGGCACTCGGGGCAAACCTACAAACGCAAACGCAACATTATGTAAAATTGTATGTAATTTTGGTTTGAATTGCGGGGGAATAATTTATTTTGGACCACCCTTTCAAAATGCACCCAATGAGAGGTGAAACTGAGTATTTTGAATGCCGTGCTCAATTGTCCGTTGACTCTCTCCAATTTTCCCACGATCTCATTCTCTGCATTTTCCCATTCACTTCTCGGTCAGGAAACAACACAAACACAACTACATACACAACAGTAACAGCAGTCACAAAAAAAAGGTCAAACGTCAAAATTCACTTTTTCAAAGTACGTTAGATTACAATTAAGTTTTTACACACAGGAATCGAATCACACATCAACATAATACATATGGGCCAGACGACCAGTCGAACCGAATAAATACCAAAAGCATTCAATTTAACATTAACTAAATCCATTATTGGTTGGTGTTTCGCATCCATCCGAACACTGGAAGAAAGGTAAGTCGTAGGTAAAAAAAAATGAGGTCATAGGTTAATGTGTACTTTGTCAAGGAAAAATTAAACTGTAACTAATGTGTCTCATATAGTTGTTTCTTGTTTCGTTCTTTTAGTTGTGGTTCGTACTTTATTACAGAGTTTTTCAATATCGGAATATTCGTCATCAGCTTAAACCATGTCCCAGTCGGAATTAGGAAAATCAAGTTGGGAATTGTCCAAAGAAAATATTCAACCCCTTTCCTCTGGTCGAAAGATGGCTTGTCTTACGCACTCCTTAGAAACATCTTTACCTCACTCTGAAACCGAGATGAGGGACAATGTTAGGTATGTGCTGTAGTTGTGTGTAATATAATATTATGTTAGCTAATATTTTTTATTTATTTTGTCTCAGACTGTCATTGTACACATTTCATCAAATTTTCATAAATATTTTAGCCGATTTGAAGAAGAAATACGGAACTACACCGGAAGTGATGATCCATTGGAACCATGGGTACGGTTGATTAACTACCTAGAGCAAAATTGCCTGTCGAGTGGTAAATTTACACAACAGTACACAGCCATAATCCAGAGATGTGTCAGAACGTTCATGATTTCACAACCACAGCAGAATGATAAACGATTCGTTGATATTTTTATCAAAAGTGTAAGAATTTACTTCATTGTGTTTTACTATTGATACAATAATCCTATCGTTATGATTTATATTTTTGTTTGAATTGTAGTGTAGCGGTTTTCAGCCTGATAGGCGTGTAGTTATCCTCAGAAATGCTCTCAACATTGGAGTTGGGTCCAAAATAAGTCAAATGCATATAGCAATTGCGGACAACTACGAAAAACTTCAACAGTTTAAACCAGCACTCGAGCAGCTGCGAAATGGAATTTCTGCAGACGCTCATCCTATGGAGCCATTGGAGGCTGCGCTGATGTAAACCTCATAAATGATTAATATGATAGAATAGTCTTCAGTACAAGACGAGAGTTACCTTTCCTAGATTTTAGCTATTTTAATTTTGTTAATATTCTTAACAGAGACCTCCAGTTTCGAGTTGCCGAGTCTGTATCGAAAAGTATGCAAGCGAGCAAAGATGACTTGCCTGTAATGCGTTCATTTGGGGGATCTATTCCTTGTGCGCCAACAAATGAAGCACCTAGTATTCGAATTGCTCTCTCACCTGCCTGTCCTTCGAAGAGCAGACCAAAAAATGATCTCAGAACTGTTCCAATTTTTCAGGTATGCGAGAGTCGAGAGTGTGATATTATTAAGACGAGTCACTAAATACTTTTGCAATTAAATTCCAGGGCACGGATGTTGAAAACGTTGAACCGTCCGAACCCTCCGCCCCATCAAATCCTTTTAGAGAAATTGAAATGACACAGGGTGAAAAGGAAAATGAATTAGAGCCGACAAGGTGGAATGAGCGAAATAATTTAATGCTATCAGAGGCAGCTGGAAGACCAGTTGAGAGAATTGCACGTAAGTTATATTTTTAAAATTTATAACCGGAATTGATGTATGCACTGCAACATATAAGTAATCTGGTATTTTTTAACGTTTCAGTCTACGTTGATACAGACGTAACTACTGCGCCTGCCACTAACCAGAAAACTGTGCAGATACAGAGACCAGCACTTGGTGAAATTAAAATTGTGGACTCCTCATCAGAAAGCGACGACACTTCTAATACGGTGTCTGTTACTCAAAAACAGTCCCAACCAAAAGTAGGAACAAATGTAGACCAGGAATCGGGACCAGCGCCCACAGTGACCGAAGTTTTGAACTCGGGGTCGCTTGATAATAGCGAAATATGCAAACCTCTTCCAATTGTTCGTCCTCCACCTGCACCTGCACCAACAAATATACCACCAGTTACGCAATTACCAGCGCCGGCTCCAACTGGAAATATTAGAATTATGTACAGGAAAGACCAGGTTTGTATAGAGTGTTATGATTCGTATCGGGATTGGGAAATGGGGGCTTGCAACAATTGGAATTTAGAGCCACTAAAAGCTAACTCTTGACTTCATTACAATTAATTTAATTCTCTTACAGCTATGGCAAAACGGTCGGGAAATCTCTTTTGAACATCTAAGAGCGGAAGAATATAAAAAACGGGGATACCGTGGTCTCAGAATGACAATTTCAAAGCCTTCAGTTCAACTCTTGTCTGAACACGCGAATGAAGTCAAACCAGCCAGTGAAATTGATGGGAAAAATCAACAAATAGAAGAGTTAGAAAAGAAAGTCAAGAGTCAGCAAGATGAATTTTCGAAACAGAAACAAGAACTGCTTGATGAGATCTCAAGGCTAAAGAGTGAACATGTTGAAGAGGTTGAACAAAGAGTTATACAAGCTAAAAATGAGCGCATAGAAGCATTTTATGCTGACCAAATCCAGTTTAGTAGAGATAAAGCGGAGCTCCTCACTGCCTTACGAACAGAAAAACTTCGGAGACTGAATATAGAAGATGAACACACCAATTTGGTTGAAGAGTATAGAAAATTATCCATTCATGATAGATTAGCTACGGCTGAGGTGGAGAGATTAAAGTTGCAATTGAATACATTGCAAACTATTGCACAAAAATCTGAAAATGCAGCCGCCGACGCTGGGAATAAGTTTGAGCTCTTCACGGATGCGTCGATGTTTGCTTCCGAAAATGTAATTTCTAATTAGACCTTATACGTATAAATAGTTGTAGTTCAGCTTTCATTATATTTTTTGTGCGTTCAATTAGGCTCGTCCAATTCAAATTGATGATCAAGATAAGGAGAACGTTGGGGGAAGTTCCGAGGACAAACCTAAGAGAACCATGACTGGAGTTCTACAGCCGAGTATAAGCGCCGCACCGCAGGTTAATTTTATTTTACCTACCCATTTTACAGAATTGAATTTAATAACTTACCTGTCAATATTATATGTATATTTTTTTCGATAGGCGCTTGTGTTTGAAGACTATGATTACAATATGGATATGGAACCAGACGACACTGAGGTCGTCCTCAAGAAAAATGAAACTGCCGTGGATTTTAATGTGTCAAATTTGACGCGAGCCCTCAATTTCTGTCCAAAACCACTCGTGAATTCTACTCCGGAACGAAGAAGCAATGATGCCTCAGAATTTGTGGACAACCCTTATTCACTCCGAATGCCTGGTATCGCTCCTCTGAGCTATGCGGGTTCATCTTCGGGTCAATTTACAGCTATGCAAAATGATGCTCTGTATCAGAATCCACATTTTAATCAGACGTTCCCGTAAGATTTTATTCATTTATTTGGATATAATTTAATTTGACAACGGAAACATTACATATCTCATTTGCTTTTTTTGACAGGAATGTTCAAAATCTAAGCACGATTCAAGAGACTTCGAAAGAAAATCGATCGTCATGTACTACCAGCAGTAGTTCGTCTAATAGAACAACGGCTTCCACATTCTTCTCTACCGGCAATTTTACGAGATCCGCAAGCCGCCACTAGTAGTCTTTACCATCAGCAGCAAAACCGCCATTCAAGCAAGACAACTTGACAACTTTTTACCCTTCCATGAGCTTCAAAATGCGATGAAATGTTTGAGAAGAAAATGATAACTACGCTATTATTTGTTTTACAAGTGTATATTTGTGGCTGTATCTTAAAGTTAGATTTTTTCGTAATTTTTGTTGTGAATTCCATGTGAGTAAAATAAATTAAATTATCAAGTGAAGTAAATTGATTACTTTTCAAACCTCGGGCATTAGGAAAGTTAAACAAAATTATACAAGGGAATGAAGATTAATATTGCCTGGAACAACGTCAGTTTTGTCGGGATCTCGACTTTCCCCCTTATAATTGTTTTGATCATTGCCTAAATTATATTCTCAAACCGACAATGTATTTTATCTGAGAGAACACATTGGCTGGACTGGACAGTGACCGCTGCGTTCTTCGCTATTTTTTGTTACAGCTTACAGTTGAAATAAAGTTGTAGAGCTTCTTCATCATTTAATTAGAATTAGTGTGAGCAATTTGTACACGGAAGAAGAGTTGAGGGTGAGGGTGTTTGCCCCCAAGTTCCATTGTTATGTGCGTGTATTATTGTATACGAGTACGAATAAAGTTTTTTTTTGCATTTTGCTACTACCTGACATGCCATGCCATGCTTGACAAGTAGAGGGGAAAGGAAAGAATAATAGTAAAGTGCACTGCACTGCCCACCTGATACCTTTACCTGTTAGACTTGAGTTTTTTGTTTGGATTTACCATTTACCTGTATGCTGGGCTCTTAGTTCATATTGATCTCAGTTGGTCTGAGTCATTCGTCTCATTCGGATAATGTAATATTTTAGTCCATGTGTTGTTGGTTTGGTTGCCGTTGATTCCCGGGCCTGGTTTTCCTTAATTGCTCCATGTTTTCCAGCCGCGTCAGCCGTCTGTTGTGCGGTTAGATTATATTGATT
>JAQGCB010000459.1:0-22124 GCA_034698835.1 Protaphorura tricampata
AAATTCTTGGTTATTTTAAGTTTTTTTTAAAAAAAAACATTCAAAAACTTGTTCCTGTAGTCCTATAAGGAACGTCGAGCGGGGTTGGTTCATTTAAAATCCAAACAATGCATTTTCACAATTACAAATGATTATCAGATTGAACAGATTGAATAACTTCAGTTAGTTAAAACAAAAATATTGTTTAGAAAATTCACTAGAAATTTTACACCAGTCATCATAAGTAAGAATAAAAAAACGTGCCAAATTCTAAGCTACAGCCGTTAAGTCCTCAACTCTTGGAATTCAATCATTCTAAAATTCCATAAGCCATTGTCTGGATCTTCACATAGGTCCATCCATTTGGAATAAAGATATTCATGGACTGACGACTGTGCATTCCACAAGAATGATACATTTCATTTTCCAATGCAATGTCTGCTGTAATACACATTGTACACTACATGTGTGTTTGAATTTCCGGGAGTGAAGTTTTTTTTGTATGTATAACAATCTGATGGGGAATTCATGGTAAAGTAATTGAATTAAGTGTTTTTCCCTTCACATCTCCCTTTTGTTCCAAAAGAATACAAAATAAAGCTTTAATGGAGATCCATGTTTTACTGTCAAGAGTCCCCTCTTCTCTTCTGTACTATCTACAACGATTTTCCAATACTTTCATTCTCTTTTCTTTTCTTTTCCGCTTTTCTTTTTTTTCTTCCCTAGGACAATTTCATTTCTCTTTCTTTTAACTAAGTGCACTGAACTGGACTGACAAGAGCTCTGTGTCTTTCCTTTTCCTTCCACTTCTTCCTCCAAGGGTGCATTCGTAATTTAACAATTTCTTTTATTGAAGAAGATACACAAGGAGGGCTTCTCAATTCAATCGTCTGTACAGTACAATATAGTAATACAGGGCCCCACACTTATTTTGCGGTGCCAAAATCAACATCAACCTTGGGGTATCAAAATACAAGTGTAATGTCTTCTAGAAATCCACTTTCGCTCAGCACAGATTTTTTTTCTTCAACACTTTTGCTAGGAACCGTACACGTAAAGCTCTCAAAAGGCTGCTTCAAGCATGGGTATATACAAAAATAGAAATATATTTTATTTCAAAACACCCAGACTTCAAGTTCAACGTACGCAATACATATTTGGTACCTTGCACGCCAGTACAACGTGCATTCCGTGGCCTCCATCGTCTTCAATTCATCTACAAACTTCTTGAACAACTTTCTTTACATTCCAACTTAACCGAATGAGATTGGAGAAACAAATATCCAAACATACTTGTACGTACGAAATAAATGAGATGTACAATTTACACGTTTAACAACTCCAGGGCTGATGCCTCAATTTATAACTTATAGTTTTATAAAATATCTAGAAATAGTTTTCGTTGTTTCGTTGCTGATTAAAGTGCAAATACTTTAAACCAGTTTAGCCATAGGTATTTTCATTACTTTGTACTTGTACTGTGTATAAAATCAAACTTAACTGCGAAATCACTGAATTTTACTATACTGATAGAGTTAATTAATTTTACAGGTGAAAAAAACTCAGAACTAGATTTTTATCAAGGTGAAAATTTTAACTCGGAATTCAGAAATACTTTTTGAAATTGTTCAAAAAATATTCTAGAAGATATTAATGTGCACAGTTTTGCTAGAAGGCAGAGTAAAATGCTAGTCAACCCGTGAGCTTCTACTTTTTTATGTGTATACCCGCCTATTTTCTTCACAAGAAATATTTTTGTCTTGGACAGTAATTTATTGTCAACCATTTCCTTGCTTTCTCTCCCTGCCCTGGTCAACTGGGTCCGCGGGTCGGTCCACTTAACCACCCAGACAGAAGTTACCAAAAAACTGACAGTCAGCAAACACAAATAACATAGACACAGAAAAAAAACAATAACACGATACGCGAGAGGACAAAAAAAATCACACACATGGAGAGTTATGATATATTAATTTTCGCTTGCGATAGCTTTTAGTGTTTGGGGCATGAAACCATGAAGAAAAATAAGTTTGGCGTAAATGCCACTGTATTGTACTGCAGTGGACTGGGCCAGGACAGGGCTGTAAATCCATCACATAGTTGACCTTACCAATTTTGACCTATTGCTCACAAAAAATAACACGCTAATTTATAAGCGAAAATATATGTATGAAATCTTGCAATTGGCTGGCTCAAAGTACACAAATTTATTTGTACAAACATTTGTACTTTCACTAACAAGTGAAAGTGCAATGCAGCAAGAGAGGGAATAAAATAAATCCCTGTCTCTTTTATTGATGTGGAGGGGGTTCATTAACCAATGTAGTACTCTAATGCTATTTTATGGAGGAGAAAACTTTTGTTGACTAAATACATACTGTACGTACGTCCGTAATACATGTTTCCACCAACCAATGCACCAACCACCCATAAAACTTTCTCCAAAC
This sequence comes from Protaphorura tricampata, assembly GCA_034698835.1. Taxonomy (NCBI): domain Eukaryota; kingdom Metazoa; phylum Arthropoda; class Collembola; order Poduromorpha; family Onychiuridae; genus Protaphorura; species Protaphorura tricampata. The sequence continues at coordinate 2,427 of JAQGCB010000459.1, forward strand.
TCTTGCACGTTCATCATTCTAATCCAAAGTAGGATTAAAGAAATGACTACGGAATTCTTACGTACGAAAAGTTTTTATTTCCACAGATAGTGTAACTCAAATATTACATACAGTTATGGTGTGCGGATGTTCCAAAAAATGTAAAAAAATGGGAGTGCTTGAAAATAAAAAATTCTAAGCCGAGTTTGCTCAGGTTGTCGATGATTTTACAAAAGGCTTAAAAAAGTTAACCTTCATCCTTTGTTGGGCCACCTCTATAGTAGGACCAATTTTTTTTATTGCTCATATACAGTTTCAAAAATTGTAATTAATGGGTAGGGGACAGCACTAATTGGGCGAAATGTTTGTGAACAGAGGCAATGCTGGTCAGGCCATATGGTATTCTCAAAGAAATAATTTATTTTCAAAAAAACATGCAGGATTATTAGCATCCAGGGAACTTTAATACTTCAAGGGCGCGGGTATTACAATACTAAATATTTCCCGGCTTTACGGTGGGCCAAAACATCAAATGAAATGGAAAAAAAATGTATACATATGAATTAGTAGCGTAAAGAATTTAGTCCTCCAAAATAAAAATGAGAGCATGGACCACTGCACTGATTTGTGCTATCATTTCTGTGAATTTATTTCAGAAAAATTATTCTTCTCCAGTTGAATCGATTTGATATAAGAGGTAATTAGAAAGTAGGAATTGTAGCTCGAGCTCCGGACTTTCTCCAGGAGAAAAGCAGCAGATCTGGAAGAGATTTCTAGAATCTTTCTGTCTGGCAAACTGAGAGCCTTAATATCATTTGAAGCATCTGCTACATTCAGACATCTGTGACTATCACTATAACTGTGACTGGGACTGCGACTGTGACTTCCCCTAATACTTAAGTTTTCGAATTGTGACAAGGGAACTACTTTTCATGTCAAAATCAAGTGGGCACAAAAATGAATTTAGGTTAGATATGAAACATAAGAAGTTACACGAAAAATAGTTTCCTTGTGAAATTTCTTAGAACAAGAAAACAGACATGGAATGGAAAGAAAGAAATTGTGATTCAAACACGGACCACCCAAAATCTTCATTTTCTTTCCTTCTCCTTTGATTTTATTAAGACTTCAGTAATAGTAATAGTAATAGCCTTGCAGTATCCGTATCTATCCAATTGATTTGCTAATAAAAACTGGGGTGCCAACTGGAGCACAAAACCTAGGCAGAATATTAAATTAGGAAGAAAAAAAAATCTGTATGTAATAAAAGGAAGAGTCAATTCAGAAGAAGACGCGCTATTTTCTTAAATGCGTTGAGAATTGTTTACTGAGGTACTTAAGAAAATATTGTACTAATCGCTTGTGCTTGCACAAACAAAAATTAAAGGAAGAAAGGGAAAGAAAAAGCAAGCAGATCGTTGAGAGAACGACTCAAACTTGTGCCATTTATTTTTATGATAGCAATTAAATTTGCAGCGGCAGGGTGTGTGTTAGATTCGATTCAGTTAGTACTGTGTTGCAATAATAATATTATGTACTTGTTTCCATTTGAGAATATCAGAGCTTATTGTATTAAACCTTGGGATTAATTAGTTGTTCAAATTAATTAATATATTTATGGGTTGGACGAATTTCTTGTTTAATATTTTGAGTGGGTTGCCACTGTAAATAAATATAAGGTTGATTAACTCTGTTTTCAATTATTAGGTTTAAGGCTGTTCTCGTCTGTTGACATCCTCCAAGAAAAATACGCTGTTGATACTTGACCATGCCTTAATCTTATTGTCAGCCAAGGCGCATATTTTTTTAAATATACATACATGAAACTTTCCTCATTTTGCTTGGATTAAAAATGGAAGTCTCAGTTGCTGGAAAGCAACCTACACGGGGTACGACAAAATGCTGCGTACTTTTGAGTTCAAAATTTCGAAGACCACTGCTAGACTGAGAATTTAATTTTTAAATTAAATGAGTATCATATGGCGTACGTGGTACAATTGTCCAGATCGCTCTCGCTGTACTGGGGTTCAATTCATCGGACCTGCTCTCCCCCGGGTAACCCGGGCCGGGTTGCTTTAAAGAGGTTTCCCTCCACTGGTGTTTCCTACTACTAGGTTAACTACATAATTATAATTAATATGTAAATACCTAGGCCAAATGGGAAGCAACTCACAAAAAAGACACACGAAATGCACAAGAGGTTTTATTCAGTTTCGGCTATGTCAATTAATGAGTGCATTTTTTTAAAAAATTAGATGAAGATTTACGAGTGTTTGCTTGATTTAAAATTCTTAAGATTCAAGCCTTCTAAAGCCACTTCGACCTGTATGGATGGGTAACATTTTCCCATACGGTATGATCCCCACAGCATATGTACGTGAACGACCAATATTTAGGTTAAGAGGTAGCAGCCGTTGGGCCAAGCTGTCAAATCCAGATGACGAAGTCTGACATGAGACGTCTAAAAACTTCACTTTGACATTTTACTATTCTGTTTGTTTGTATGTGCTAAAAATCTTGAGATCAAGCACATAGACACTATGGCCCGGCCCGCATGTTAAAATCAGCGGATGTCGTGGTCTTATGTAGCCTCGGTAGCCTGATAGCCTGGCATGCATGACATACATTTAAATTCCCAAGACACTCTCTGAAAAACTTTAGAAAGATGCTGCTGGATGTTGAAGAAGAAATGGAAGGATGTGGATCTCAATGTACGTAATGTTAATGTACGTAAAATGTAATATCAAGTCCTCGTAAGTAGTTGGGAGGTTGATGAAACATTCCACAAGGGAAATGAAACCGCTAACAAGAATACTCGCTAAGTATTACGTGGATGCAGTGTACAAAACTTCTACTACTACTTATTTAAATCTTTCCTTTTCATTCTAAAGAGTTTTCAGAGTAATTTCGGTGGTCCATGTGGATTTGGACTTATTTCAGATTGCGATTCAGTAATACGTATTTATTTGCATGCGTATTTCTTTGTCTGGTTTTAATTTTTGCGAGACAATTTTATTGTATTTATTGGGCGAGCGAAGCGTAGCGAACGAAGTGAGCGAAGCGAAGCGAAGCACTTATATTCGACTTGATTACATTTTGGTTCGTCTCAATTTTTCCCAAAAAGATTTCACTAGTTGATGGTTGTTATAAGAGGTCTTGTCACTAGGGTGCTTGAGGGAAAAGTCATTTTTTTCACTTTGAATAAGATGATAAGGTTCCTCTAGCAACACAGATAATTAACCTGTAAGGGCATGTTCAAATTTCAAATGGGAAATTAACATTGGGTGGAAATTGCCAAACCTTATGGGAATTCGTAATGTTTTCCACCCAGGGTGAAAAAGTTTGTTTATTTGTGAAAATAACAAGTGACAAGACCTCTTATAACAACCATCAACTAGTGAAATCTTTTTGCAAATAGGTTTAGGTTGGGTTCCCCGTTCCCCTTCCCCGTAGGGGGACAAAGTGAAAGTCGTAAGATAAAATGACCGAAAAAATATTCTTGTGTGTCTTTAAGGTTCATCATATTTGCAAACACTTTTGGGATCTTATACACTTTCTCGAAAAATCGAACCAGATGAGATATTTTATAAAAAGAAAATGTTCTCTGACGAAGATAGAAGGGACTCGCTCGGGTTGGTTACAGTCATCAATATTTCTAATATCTAGTATTATTAGTGGTCCCAAAAAGATTGTTTCATTGTACATACAATTTCAACCCAATCACTAAATCTCAATCTTACCTAGAGTTCCGTTTTCCAAAAAAAACAATCAAGAGATTCCACCGGGCGAGTATCTGTATCTCCATTTGACACTGACACTACTCCGCATTTGAGAACTTAGGAATTCATTGACTTCCTAGAATTTTAAAATATTCACAGATTACTTCATTACAATAGAATCTGTATATTTCGAAATAAGATTATTTTCCTCCAAGTCCAAATTCCTATAATCCTATATTAAAATCAAAATTACTACACAACAGAGTGAACAGAGCATGCAAATATTGCAGTGGTTGCATCACACATCATAATAATCATATGAAAGTTTGGTAAAAAAATTATTTGTTCATAAAGGTTAATTAAAATTATAGTTACCACTCACAAGTTTTACTACCAAAGGACACGGACACTCCAATTAGGAATTAATAGAGGAATCGCATAATAACTGATATAAAAATGAATAGATTAGATTTTACGTTTCGATTTTCGTGACTGAAGATTTTGAATTTAAAAATTAAACCCATGTGCCGCGGAGAGAATTTGTATGTTTCAATGGCAAGAACTGCAGGGATTCAATGCTATTTCCTACGGCATACCGTAAACCCTCCAATTAACGCCGGTCTAGAATTGTGGCCGGTCTCGAATTGACGCCGGGTCTCGAATAATCGCCGGGTCAAATTTTCATTTCCAGAAATAGACGCCCGGGCGTTAATTGGAGGGTTTACGCTTTACGGTAACTATAACCGTCAATAAAAATGTACAGTTTGAACAAATTATAATGAAAAATCCCAGTTACAGGTACAAACTGAAATGACAGCCCAATCCCATGATAAAGTTGGCGAAGGCGAATATGGTTAGCGAAACTTTTAATTAGTTACAACCACGAAAAGTCAATATATAGATTGTAGATTTACACATTAAATTGATCCATTTTGTATTTATTTATTTTCAATCAAAGTTTAAGTTTGCCTTACATACGCTCTCTCTCTATCTAGCTCCCAGTTTTGTTAATTAATCCTAATAGCTACCATAATTCTTGATTTCGTTAGCTAAAGGCTAAATTAACATGAAACTGAACTGAAGTTTTCTTGAGTCACAGATTCGAGAGATTTAGGCAATGGGCAAGTGAAAAGTTCATACCAGATGACTTTCAAATTCATACGTACAATAGGTAATTCTTATAGTTATAGTTTCGTTGCAATATTTACGGCTAATAATTTCATTCCAAGGTCTCCTGATTACAAATATTTTCGCATGGGATAATTAATAATTTAGAAAGTCACGACAAATAATCAGATAGTATAAATAGAGTGTTACTCTACCAATCAATATCAAACGCATCAAGTTTCTCCGCCGGCTTATTAGTTTTAGTTATCAGCACAATTATGACCTTTCCTTAACAATATTATCGACTTTGATTTTATGTAAATTCCTTTCTTCATTTTCGGCAAATGCGTTATGATTTACGTTTTTAATTCTTACAAATAGTAATACGTACTGGCAAAACTGCTGGTCTTTTTATATACACATACGAAAATTCCAACAAAATACATATACCTACTTATAAATATATTTAAAATTGAATTGAAAGAAGAGAGTGCTAATGGAAGATTATAGGATTAGTATTAGTTTGATCAGTGTAATGAAGTGCAACAAATAAACAATATTTCCTCACCCTAAGTTCCCTTACAAGACTAGATTTATGAGTATACATTTTGGAAACTATTTACGACATAAACATAATTCGTCCGGTACCGTTAGGCGTCTTGCGATTCTGTGTGTATCATCCAGAGAATCTAGTATATGTGACAATTTAAATACGTTAAAGCGATCATCATTTTTCAACTCGGTACAGTAGAAAAGAATTACTAAACACTTAACCACGATGACAAATATTCGAAATAATGTTTCTGAGTGAGATAAGAAATACAAATTATATTTATAATTCCTGTCTTTTCAAGATGTTCCATATTTCGTGCTTTCAAAGAATCCTTTTTCAAAAAAGGTTGAGAAAGCTATGAGGGAATCCTTCACTTGAAGAGGTTCACATCTGTAGAGCGGACACGTGGGCATTGAAGAACAAACTCTAAGAAGAGATTGTAGAAATAACTGCAACAAAATATAACAATTATTATGATTGTCGGGAATAATTAGAAGACAAATGAAAAATTGAGTTAAACTGACTTCTAAGGAAGTTTGGCGTTGACGAGCCACGTCTTCAGATTTCCGTTTGAAGAAAATTTTTGGAGGGAAAGGTATATTCGCCACCTGTACAAGTTCATAACATTTAAAAAAATCTCAACTGCTCGACATTTTCTGCATAGTACAACGAAACAAAAATGGCAGATAATGCCGTGACTTACTTTCAATCCATACTTTTTCCGCATTTGTTTGTAAAGATCTCTAAAGCGGTTATATCGACGTAAAATAGTCCAATGTTCATTCTGAGTTACAATTAATATTTCGTACTGAAAGTGAGTACTAACTCCGGATCCCCGTTGACAATATGAACCAATCCGAATGTCCATAACTCCAGGAATGGCTCCCTCCTCTGTGAAACAACAAAAAGATCCCCGTTAGTCACGATTCGCACTTCAAATAATTTCTACCAAGACAAGGAAAACGTGAACATACTTAGACTAACTGCTGCCCAAGTTGTCGAGTTCACCGACTGAGATCGTGGGATTGCGCTGTGTCCAGAGGCAGTCGAGGCGCCATCGTCATCCTGATAGAAAAAATTATATCAACCTTCGAAGGTTAGAAACACTTCTCTTTAGGAAACACAACTTACGGATCCAGAAGCATATGCATTTAATCCGGACGGCAAACTTCGACGACTATAGAATTATAAAGAAACTGTTTAAATTTAAATCCATCATTCCTTCCATCTTCTAAGAAAAAAGTAAACGAGATACTTACAATGCACGGTTGGACATTCCAGCGCCTCTAAGGATGTCTGGCTTCTGTCCAGATTTCAGTTGCTCTATAATTTTACGTAGTCTTCTTTCGACCTCTTGGTCAACAAGCAATTGAATACTAAAAATAATTACTTATTATACACTGTGAAGAAAATCATACTGTATTGTAACTTAAAAAATATATCTTACTGGTCATCATGATCTGTAACACTGGAATGAGCCTCCGAGTCATCTAATTCACTATCAGCACCAGTTTTCTCAAAGTCAAAAGTGTAATTATCGTCCTCATCGAAATTGAGCCACTCCTGTTTCACTTTTGCATTGGAGCGTACTTCGTTGTAACGATTTACGAGGTCCTGCAGAAGCTAAAAATTTCCAAGAAATTAAAGTTAGATTTAATAACGTCGTCGAATATAACCAAATGTGATGAAAGTACTCACCGCTAAATGCTTATTGAGTTCCTCTTTCTCACAATCGTTCTCCAGACATTCTAACACCATTGCTTTCTGTTGACTAACTTCTTGGAAGAGACGGTTAATTTCTACCGCTGCTTCTTCACTTGTGATATCTGGAAATAATGCTGGTGGTGGAGAAACTACTTGGAGAATTTCGTCAAACTGGGCTGATTCGTCTGGGCTAGTTTTCATTTCACTGGACGGAATGATGTCAGGAATATGTCCTCTGTCGTTTCCATTTATCTCATTTGGTAAATCACTGCGGCTTGATTTAGGGACTGCGATATTCCAAATTTTATTATCAGAATTGGTGCTGCTGTTGTATCTGGATTCAATTTCATTTGAAATTAAATCAGAGCTCGACCTGAAAAATAAAGTTTGGCATTATTATGCGAACTTTAACACGTTTAACTTTCTAAAAATTAGGAACAAATTCTTACAAGCTTTTCCCATTCTCGGGTGATTCGGACTCCAATCCCTCAGTAGAATTTTCGATTATGGTGAGAAGTTTCTGTTTGCTGCTATCGATATTAGCTAATTGACTAACAATCAACTTCTCCTGACCCGCAATCAAAGCCAGATCAGATTCCAATCTTCCAATTTTGGCTTCGCTGGTGTTCATATTTCCTATTCCCTTTTCAATTTCGTCGTTTAAAGCTACAAATTCTTGATTCTAAAATTAGAAACAAATTAATTAAAATAAATTCTAAACAAAGCAATATATTGTAAATAGTGTTTCACTCACAGTCTTATTATAAATGTTCCTATACTCCTTGAGTAAAGAAGATGATCCGGCCAATTTGTCCATTTTCTTCTTATACGTGTCATTCAAATTTGAAAGGTCATTCATTATCTTAGTTTCGTCAGTTTCCAAGCCTTGGCGCTGTTTTTCATACGACGCCAATAGGTTTGGGTCTTCACAATTTTGAATTTGGTCTACGACCTCCTGCAAAGAATCAGAAAAAAATTATTAGACATATACCAACCGAATATCAGAACTGGCGCAGAAATGTTGCCCTAGGGGTGATTTTATAGAACCGTTTTTTTGTAATGAGGTTCGTGAAGGACTAAAATATTATTGGAATTGACGCTGCTGACTGCCATGTCCACTTTTCGAGTATCGCAACCCTTACCTTTAACTTCTGAGTAATAATTTCCCTCTCCTTTCCGAGAGACGCGATTGAATTCGATTTCCATTCGTCAATTTTCTTGGAGTGTTCCGCCAAATAGTCCCGTACTTCGTTATCCCCAATTACCAACATGTGTTTCAAATCCTCATTTGGTTTGTCAAGTAATTTTTGTAACTCTTCGTTGAATTGATTCGTTAGTTTATTCACTTCACGTTGTTTATTCTCCAATGACTCTTTAAGTGTTTCAACTTTACTAGCTTCTGACTCGATCTATTTCCACCCGAACCCGAAGTGAAGTAGCGCATCAAAATTTATCCAAACAAATCAATAGGTCAATCAAGGATTTGTGTCCATGAGCGAAGAGAGGATAAAACCGAAACAAATAAAAATAAACAAATATAAAAATAAATTAACTGGGCTGAGGGTAGAGCGTGCATCCCCGGTAATAATGGAATGAAATTCCAACTTGAGCATCCCTGTTAATAGTTTGTTTTGTTGAAAAGGAATAATGTATCTTCTGGATTACTTTTAACTGTCATGCGTGCGGAGTGCGGTGCGGTTTATTTTCGTGTTTAAAAAAGCGAAATGCAAAACAAACAAGGTTATAAACAAGTTGAAATAAGAGGAAATCAATTTACGAACCTGTTCCATTTCCTGATCCACTTCCCATTCCAAAAATTCTCTACGTTTTTTCAAATCCGCTTCCTTTGACTGAAGGTTAGCCAATGTGTCTTGCTCTTGCTCCTCTAATCTTTTCCAGTCTTCGGCCAATCTTCGCCTGTGAGCCGCATACTCCAATTCAAGTTTGTGTCGACGCTGTATGTAAATATAAGTCATGACATTTAGTGTTTTTTTTTTGTTCCGGAAAACTCCTTCTCGAAACGTAACCCCTTCTGTCGAAACATGCATAAATCAATATGAAGTCTACTGTGTTGGGCAAAATTCTCAGTTGTCTCAGGGTTTAAAATGGTCTTAAGAGCACGAGCAAAAAATGTTGAACTTATTGGTACCTATAAGGTATTGCTCAAGAATCATAGAAAAGAAGTAACAAAAATAGTGTTACTTGAAAACTCTCGCACTTCATTACTTAAGGAAATTTAATCTTGAACATAAAAAATATAAGGGGGATTGGCTCATTCGTCACATACGTTCAGAATAGACAAACACAAGAATTTCACTCTACTCTGCTTTAGCTGATATTATGGTAGAGATAAAATCTAATCAGCATGCCAAAGCGGTTCGGAAGCATTCACGGAAAGGCTCACGTCTAATCTTACTTTCTTCTTTAGAGGACATAACAATTATACATACCTCTTCCAGTTCCTTTTGAGCCAAATGTATATCTGTACTTTTATTTAGCTGTTCAGCCTTCCAAGCCTCTTCTTTTTCTTGTTGTAATTGCTGGAAAACCAAAATAATAACCATCAGATTAAAAATATAGTCACGTCAACAGATTACTCTTTGTATATTTAATTCAGTAATCTAAATATAACTCTGACTGGCAATAAAGTATCATTAATTGGCATACCTGGTAGGTGTTTTTCTGCTGCTCCAGCTGCTGTTTTTGTTTCAGAAGTTCCTCACTCTCTTTCTGCAAACGGGCTTCCTCTGCCTCTAGCTGTTTCCTCTTTTCTTCCAATAACGTATTTTCTTCACTAGAAGATCGGAAATCGAACATATTAGTGAGACAGCTCAATTGCTCAATAATAACAATACTTATTCTGCTGTCATAGTACAAGGACTTACCCGATAGCTGTAGAATTTAAGTTTTCAGACGACCAAGCAAGATCGGTAGCGGATCTACTAAGGAAAGACAAACGACTTAAATTAAGATGTGACCTCGAACCATCACGTCTTAGTTTCTCTGCTTCAGCGGGATCGTTGTAGCGGAACATACTAGTCCTTCCCAGTAATATCACACATCCTGAAAACCAATAATATATATTTAAAATCTACATGAATTCGCAAGAAATAATATTCAACTGATTAATTACCTTGCGAAAGTCGAGTAGGTTTATCAATTTGCTGTCCATTGACCCAACATACAGAACCATTATTAGGAACAAGTGTTGCAATACCAGATTCCAACATAATACTGCAATGCTGAGCCTCAAGACCCAACCCATTCAGTGTAATGTCGTGTTTCTCGTTTCCGCTTTCAGATCCGATTCGAGTTTGTCCTTGCTGTATTTGAAGTGAAATGAAATATTAAGTACAAATACTAAAAATGCTCATTTCCGTTGTATCAATTACTACAATTGTTTCGGCGGCCAATCTACCTTCAAATGGTACAGAGTTATTCCTGTACTAAGCAAGTCGTCATCAATCCCAATTAGATGAGGCATTTGTGAATCTAGCACAACTCCAGTTCCAGCTTTTCGTAATGCTAAATCCTTTTGCTCCAGTAATATTTTTTGTGTCTCCTTCCACTTCTCTGTCCACTCTTCAGTTAAACTCTTTTCTTTCGCTTCTTTTTGGTGGAGTTCTTCAAGAACTTCTGGGTGAACGTCAATACTCTGAAAGTCAAAAGATTTTAGTACAGTTAGATTTTGAATTTGAATGAACCAGGTTTCCGAGGATTTGTTTTTATTGATCCGTAAAAACCAAGATTGGTGTGTAACTTTTAGTTTCCAAATTAATACATAACATCAATTAAGAATTCAAGGTGAGGTAAGCTGTTCTGATAAAATAGGGAATAAAATTGGTCAGACCTTCTCAGATTGAAAGAGGTGGTAACAACGACGACTAAACTTCGAAAATGAAACTGAAACGGTAGTCCAATTTTCGCTTGTAACTGATATCACAGTACACCTCTTCCCTAAGCTCTCTAAATAACGCTCTTGTCGCTCAAGGGTTGTACTAAATACATACGAGTTTAGCACAGACGAACGGGCTTTGAAACTATTTCGTTGATGCACCATGATCAGAGAAAGCAGTAAACTGCGAACTTCAGCACAGTGTTCTCAATCTAATACTGACAACTTTTTGAACAATTAATCACACAAATTTTATCTTTACTTAACAGACCGAATTTTGTATTCGTAAACGGATTAAATTCGCTGGAAATCATGGTGAAACGGATGTTCAAGAGTTATATAAATATTGAGTCTTCGTTATATTGACAAAGTTTTCCAAATTCAAGATTTGTGTCACGGTCTGAGTCGAGAAGATGGAAAAACAAAATATTATCGGCCAAAGTTTGTTTACATTTTACACGAAAGGGAATCACTCGTTTGAATCCAACTGTGGCTGAAGTGGTAGCAAAGGTTACAAAACAATTCAATCAGAAGATCTGAGTCATCGGAATAAAATATAACCTGGGGATGCCCCAGTTACACAACAAGAACATGATAGTCGATAGTAACCGCCAAGTGCAAAATATAAGTGTATCGCACCCTTATCTATCGCGATTAGATAGTGAGTGTGTGTGAAATCAAATATTGTCGTAGGAATACGAATAATGTAAATAAAAATCTTACATCTACATTGCTTCCTAGCAAAAGTTTGAGCTTGTTGATTTCAGCCCGCAATTCACGAATCAGTTTCACATTGGTATCCTCATTAATAGTTGGTTTGTTAATGATATTCTTTGCTCGGTTTGCATATCTTAACGTACTGAGTGTTTCACCGTAGTTACAATCGGCAGGTGAAATTGCTGGAATAAAGAAAGGTAATTTTTAATTTAACAATGCTCTGATCAATATGTATTAGCAATAATAATTTTTTGAAATGTTCGGAATCCGGACTAACTTACTAGCAATCATTATTGTCTTCGAATTGCCACCCAAAGAATCCTTGAGCAGCCATGTGAGCACGGAGTCTCGGTACGGAATGAAGGTTTTGTGTGTATTTTTATTTAATTGTGCTTGAGAACTTTCGGCAAGTGCCGATATCACAGATCCAAGAGTTACAAGGGACTTATTGATATGAGCCCCTTCTTTCAAACGCTGACCAGTAGCGCCGGATGTGTCTGCTCGCTCGCTGCAATTTCAACAGGCAAATTGTATTCCAAAACTCATAATTCTATAAATTAAATTTCAAATTAGCATTCTCATTTTCAGTCCTTCAAAACTTACCTTCCCGCAAGATCAACCAAATGCACCTTTGAGACAGTTTCAGAAGGCATGTCCCCTACAAATCGAGCCTGAACAAAGGTCATTGTGAAAATGGCATGACTTCGACTGCTCACATCATTCATGTTCGTGCAAGCTGTGGTACGATTCGCATTTCCACGATTCATTAAACCTTGAATGTCATTGTAACTCATGACTAAATGCTTTGACAAATCTTCCACGTATGGACCATGTCTGTGAAATTAAAAGAGATGTTGAAAAAACAAAAACCACTACTATTAAATAAGCATGACGAAAGTCAAACGTTAGCTTACCTCGGATGTTCCCTCACACGAAGATTGTGAGTTTGATCTTTCTTGAGGAGGTCTTTAACACTCTCGTTGTAAATTTCGAGGTAACTTACTTCCGTTCTGTAGGTTGTGCCCTTCTGCTTATCTTGAAACATCCGGTTAAACATGTCCTAAAAATTCAAAACCGATTTATTACATCCCAGCATTCGCCAAATGCGTCAAACGTTAGAACTCAAAGTCCAATTAACTTAATTTTTGCGCTATTGGTTCAAAAATCCGCTGATTCTATCAATTCAATTTTTTGCATTAATGTGCGCACTCATCATCACGTTTAACATTTCATAGCTTGCTAGACAACGTAAAGCTTATTCCATGGAATGGAATGGTAATCTCAATTTTCTCCTTATTGTGCTCAGGAAATGATATTCATGAATATTAATGAGATTTTGCCATATATGTATTTTTTACCTGACAAATTCTTGGAATAAGACCCTGGCAATCCTGTAAAAACAAATTTAAACCATTTGTGATATTCTGGCCGACAATTTCTATTCGAATTTCTTTTGTAAAAACCTCACCGGAGGCGTTTGACTACCCATCATTGTATGTGTTTTCCCACTGCCAGTTTGTCCATACGCGAAAACACAGGCGTTGTAACCCTGGAATGCATTTCCAACGACATCCAATCCCAAATCCTTGAACACTTGTTCTTGAGATGCAAAATTAGCATCCTGTGCATCAAATGACCAGTAGGAATAATCAAACGTAAAGTCCTTATATTTCTCACGAGATCCTTCACAATCTTGCTTTAGTGTCATTGCCTGCTGCTCAAATAAAAAAGTAAAGAGAAATACATGCATTAGTTGTCAGCATCATTATTTTTGCCCGCATTGTGATGATACGTTTCTTTGTTCCGGAGATACAATAAAACGGGTAGTATCTCTGTCAATTTCATTCATTCGATGGTGCTGATAACAAACAATTTTGTATTGTTCCTTATGTAAGGTGCCTGCCTACCTATCATATGCTTGCTTACACAAAAGACACTACAATTTGCAATCCATTGATACTCATCTTATCCATAATTAATGGAGCGGAAAACGGAAAATTTAAAACGCCCTACATTTTTTCCGCACCTCTTCAAGTATAGTACAATGCAGACAATTACAATCAACCGTTTCTTATCCCATCCCAAAAAGGACGCTTGTAAATAAATACTAAAAAGGTGAAACTAAAGTGAAGTATATCTCATCACAAGTAAAAAACTGAAAGATGAGGAATGACGCATCAAAAATGCGTCAAACCATTATCTACACAGGCCGGTCATATGGCCAAGACATATGATATCATGCCAAAACATAGCACAGCGCAACACAACACAACCCTGCTGGGTTTACCAGTAAACGTCCTTAATTTTAAATGTGTCAATCAATTATTGCGGTTCGACAGGCTCAGACTTAGTTGAAGTTTTCGTAAGTTTCCACTGCAGACCATGAATGTGAATGACATGAAACAAATGATAATTTCGTAATCACAGTATCGCATCTACGTGCTCAGAAAACAAGGCACATTTAAAAGTCAAACCAAAATATTAACACTGTCTCTGACCTGTGTGCGGTTTATTCTACTCCGAGCCTACATTTTGCTAATTGGAAGTTAATTATACTGTTCTAGTCAGATGATTTAAAAGTTTCAAACCGGTGCCGTGAGAGATTAGAGTTGAAAAGCAGTCTAATTTCCACCTTTCAATTTTTCCATTCCAGTGCAGAATAGCATTTGCTCTAGTATGCCATGCCATAACATCCATGTTTCCACAAACTCTAGGCAACAAAAAGTCATATTCCCTCAAAATCTGTCAAAATTAGAAGAATGTTGTCAGATCCGGAACAAGCATGAGCATAGCGTTTAAATGTCTCAATTTGCAATTTACAATCTCGCTAAACTGTGTCATGCAATTTAATTTTCTGGTAGATGGTAGGGTTATACAAGTTCATAACATTAAAAATGACAGACACGGAGCTAACATGACGGCTAAAAGCATAAAACTAAACCTTTTTATTACAAATTAATTCTAATTTGCGCAGGCGGGGAGAAGAAAGTTTCTTCTCTCAAAGGCATTCGGCTACTGCTGTTATTGAGATGGCAAATTATAATTGGAAATGCAAAACTACTAACACAGCCAGGTGACCTGCTTAATAAAACCTGCATGTTGAGAAAAAAAAATGATAAATGATGCAAGATACGGCGGCAAGAGTTTTCACTCTAATTTTATGATTGTGGTGGTACTTTCAAGGCGCACGAGTGCGCTCATCTATTATAAACTTTATCTTAAACATGAGCGGTCACCCGCATGATGTGTCAAGACGACAGAGTCCCAGTACTTGAACTAAAAATGAGACAGGATACGAGAATGACACGCTGACAATTATAGTCAACGTGCTTGCTTCGTTCTACTTGAGAAGAGATGACAAAATTGAGTGAAGAGTTGAATGTTGAAGGATAAAAACGAAAGAGTCTCCCTTCGCAAAAAAAACAATGCGCAATAAAATAGAGAATATGGGTGTGCAATTTACCTTATTGTTGCAAATTCGTGTCTTCTTGCCGTCCATCTCGATGATAGGCAATGCACTCATACCAATCTCCCTGAAATACATAAAAAATATTTAGATAATCACAATACATCAACTGATGGTTATGTACATCCTTAGAACGATCAATAATAGTCAACAAATCTAAATCTAAAGCTAATCTCAAGTAAACCATTCACACATTCTCGAAATTAGCCAAATATGTAGCAATACGGTAATAGTACAGTACATTATGCATTAGTGTATAGTGTATAGTGCATTGTTTTGCTTAGCCTTTCCTTTTGCCATGTAAAAAAGTACGAATAATAAAAATTCGGTTGAACTCATATGAAATGCTGAATGTAAAAATTCGATTCGATAACTCATGGTTGCTTTTATTTCGATAAATTCGAAAACAGAAAATATATTATTAAAGTTTAGATGCATAGAATGAGCTAATTTTATATGTTAAGAATCAAGATAGAAGTCAGATACAATTTCTTTCGTAATTTTAGACCACACTAGGTAAAGCACGGAGAAATGAACTCGTGAATTATATTCCAATAAACATTGAAGCTGGTGAAACCTTCATTTGAAAATTTGAAAAATCGATTTCTTCCTATTGCGAAATGTAAGTAGTAGAGTTTTACTCTGTCCAGCTGCGAACACCCTGTAAAATGTATGACTAGAGTTCGTCAACATTCTTCGATTCATATTACAATATTACAGTCGAAATTGATTAACTTCGCCATAAAAATCTGAATATAAAATATCAGAATATTGTTATTGACGCCATTCAACCCTTATCTCATTCCTTATTGTACAAAAACATGTAAAGCGTCACTAACTTTGGCCCATTCTGTGAAGCCAAAAAGTGAAATCCTTAAAATTCACGCAAGTCACGTAGAAGAAGAAACTGATGAGATAGCAATAAATCTTACTCATTCCCTCTTTGTCATAGTATTTTATTCCTACATGACTATGACATGTTATCTTTTCTATTTTAAGGGCTGAAACAAAAAAAACAAGAAGACTGTATGCATCGTTATCATTATACAAGCACTGTCAGCTGAATGCTGTCATCCGTCATAATAAAAAAAACTGATTCAACAACTAGTACTGCAGATCATTGGCCCAATGTAAAGAAAAAATTACTTAAACATAAACCAATACATCATAAATTCAACAAGTTGGACTAAGAAAGAGGGCTGGTGGATGCTGCAATCGAACACAATCCCATATTTACACACCTTTCAACAATGGGAGAAGTTTAGTTTATATGAGATGATGAGTCAACGGTTAACTTGGGAAAAGTTTCACACACCCAAGAAATCCTAAGACTGGGAAACCATAGCGTAGGGTTAAGCGTCCGGAAATAACAGAATCGGTCATCTGTGCAATGTTTGCTTGCAGTCACATTATCATCGTAGTTAACCTTACGTGACCTAGAAACAATTCTTGGGTATCTGCACTCTGCACTCGCTCGTACTCCGTTAAAATAAAGGAATTGAGGGCTAATGGATTCAAAACACGCAAGAAATAAAGTAAGGCACATTAATAAACAGTTACAATTTTGACTTTTTACCAAAAGTTCAAACAAGTAATAACTCGGCGACAAAAAGTCCTTCTATGGTATGGCGTATTTGTATTTCACATAAAATTTGCCTTTCGGGGAATTTCTGTCATCATATTATCTGGTTTCGAATTACAAGTTTAACTGATTTCCTGGAGGGACAGCAAAATTGCTCTCTTAGATCTTAAGACAAAAATGGCGATGCCGAAAGCCGATTCACCTTAATACGACTACGAAGCCTACTTACTTATCAAATAAAGTAAAATAATTTTGATTGCTGATTATCCGGTTTCCTATGTTCTTAAACTTTTGAGCGTAAGTTTGGTATCAAGCGAATCAAGCCCAAGCCCATGCGACTTTAATTTCAATTTGGGTTATAAACTGACAATTTGATAATGAGCCGAATATTATGTTTTTTAACTGCATCGCATGTGAGAAAGTTTAATGTAACTCGTCCAATTATTTCTTCAATTTAAATTAATTACTAGTTTAGGTTTTGCCCTACAGTTAAGGAAAGCTGCTAGTGTTGAAAATCCGGTGTCCTAGCGAACTCGTTTTCGTTAAACCTTAATTGCAACTCTTGAATGAATAATGAATATAAGGTCGTATCACATAATACCGTAAGATTGAGAAATTGAGATTCATATTTCAACGTTCTACTAAATTGTAAAATTATTACAGCCATGTCAATGATCACTCCGTCATAAAATTAAGAATCACATATCTCTAAATTCTGATTCTGGATCAGTTCTGGAAACTAGAAATAAATCAAAGCATTAAGAATCTTAATGCTTTGATTTAAACTAGAAATAAATCAAAGCATTAAGAATCTTAATGCTTTGATTTATTTCTAGTTTCCAGAACTGATAACTCCTAACTGCATGAAAATGAATACAAGACTAATCGTACACTTCGATTCTGTGTGTTGTCTGAGGTATGAGAGACCTGAGGTTGAGGTATTTCGTGCTCCGAAATGAAGCCCAATACAAATACAACTAAGGTTAAACCGCAAATCACTTATCGCAATTGCAATTAGACAAGTAAATATTATTAGAGAAATACAGTGGTATTGGCGAGCGCTATCGCTATCAGCTGCTAAGTGTCATTGTTTGGGCAGCACTATACTACGCCGTGTATGCACTGCACTTCAATGCATGAATCTTATCAGGTGAACTTTGGCTGCAGACAGGTTGATTAAATAACAGAATGCGTAGGAGGAAAGGAATTCAATGCCTTTTGACACACTATTGGAATATAGCTTTGCTGTAGGACGTAGGACATTGTAATTAATTCCTTCTTTCAGTAAACCTGAAACTTAACTTCAGTTTGCTTAACTAATCACAAATACGAAAAGTACTAAAGCTATTGTATTCAATGAAAGAAAACTCACCTTTGATTAAAAGGGCGGACCCGAACTGCCACCTTGACGGAAGCCATTTCTTTTATTTTCTTTTGTCTGTGTCAACTGTTTAACTAAACACTTTTAGATACCCAGTCAGAGTTTCAAATACAATGTGGACGTTCACTTTATTTGTCAATCCCAGCAGCAGTAATCCTATGCCATTTCCACGATCTAGGTAAGCACAAGCAGCAGGTATCAGAACCCCAAAGTCACTTAACTGCATTCTTCACTGTTCACTCCTGAAATTCTAATTCAAGGATGAACCAATTAGATCTTTTTTTGACGTTAGCAGAGTGTGAGTGTTATTAAATAGTCTATCTCCAGCAAACAGGAAATGGGTGCTTCGGGTTAGGCCGTCACTCTCTGTCTGTACCCACTAGGATTAATTTAATTTTGAATCAGATTTCACTTATTTACACACTTAGTGCGTAGTATCAAATTAATCTACACCATTAAAAGCAAATTAAAAACGTATCCAGTTATTGTACTAATTGTAATTGTACATTCAGCGGGTAAACAAACCTCTGAAGTCGGAACGTCATATATGATATCATTCATTCATATCATGTGTATTGCAGCCATAACTTAGTGGTCTCATTAAAATTCCCCAGAATTGAAAGTAAACTGATCGGACGTGCTGAATTTGAACTAATACGTATTAAACTTGAACGTCGTATAACCCCAGTTCTCTGGTATAACCCTGTCCACTGATTGCTCTTTATAAAATTGAAATTGAACTAAAGTTTCGCGATCAAGTTTATTGATTGCTATTCGTATTTTCTAGCTGTAAATACTGCTGAATTCTATTGACTCTCCTGACTAATGTGATGGTTCTTGGGCTCTTATTCGGTGTCAGCTGTCCAACGCATGTATGCATAAGTACACACATAAATAATAAAATAAATATCTGCCTAACCTAACCAACTAATCAATCCGACTGATAACATTGTTTACCTCTGACATCCTCTCTCTCACTCTACTCCACAGTCTGTCGAAACTACAGCCTCAAAGGTGTACAACTTGTTGTATTATCAGTATTTTGCCTGTGAGTACTATTAATATCCTAAAACTAACAAATCTCAAACAAATACGGACAAATGAATACAATGCACCACAATAAACCTACGCGTAATAATGAAGTACTACCAACCAATGCACCACTGCAAACTGCATAATACTCAAACGACTAACTATAGAAAATATATGACGACATTATTTATGACATGGTAGTAATGTTATAGCTTATGGAACTTTAGCCTTGGTACAAAATATAAAATAAGTAATATGATTTCTAACCATGCACTTACGTCTCTTTGTGTTTGTAAGTAAACTAATCATGAATGAGTGATTAATTCAAGCATGACTGAATTCCGTCATTGGTTGTTAATATATCGCATGTAAAACTTCAATACTGACGAATCCCTTTATGCATTTATTTGCACGATCCTGAATCCTTCCTTGAATAAATATTCCTGTCCTGTTATCAGTGAATTGGAATTCTTCGTAAGGAACGGACGTGATAAGAAAGAAGACGAATGACGAACACAACGTACGTATACGTAGCGAATGTACACGAGTATTTACTAATTAAC
>JAQGCB010000460.1:0-22121 GCA_034698835.1 Protaphorura tricampata
TACACGGTGCCTTCAGCGCCACCATTCGTAATCTCTAAATTCTAGTGCCACATCGACAGCCACGTCGACAGCCACGTATGTTATTCCTAAATACTCCCCTTTCCACACGTACACGTACCCGTACATGTAATATTATACACTCACTTGCACACAAGGAAGCACGGAAACAGGTAATAAGAAATAAGAAATAAGTTCTATCACTAGAAAATTCTGTCTCTTGTTAAAAGTCAACCCGGTTACGAAATAAATACCATCAAATATCATTTGGTGTAAGTTGTTTTCCCCATGTATTGAGTAGCCAAAATCTCGGTCTCGTCAAGGCAGTTAATTCTCGTCAAGGCAGATTAAGTCTCGTCAGGCCAGATTAAAATCAGTTCATCAGAATATTGAACAAGTCATATTTAGGTGAACTAAAGTGAAGTATTAAATTCGGGAGTAAGTCCCAACTCAAGCTAAAAAATAACATACGCTCCTTGAGCGAACATTTTTGATATTTGGTATTTATAAAATACACCTAACGGTTCTCACCCAAGTGACAGTGCCGTTGGACAAGCAGTGAACATTAATGAACAGAGTAGTGTTTGAACACGTACATGTCAGAAATTGACCCTGACCGTGAACCAAGCCATCCAAGTGATAGTGAATCGGACAGTTACGACCTTGATTTGATTTTCGTGAGTGCCAGTGAAGAAGAGGAAGAAACCGAAATGCCAGGCACTAGATCAGAGACCAAGGAGCTTTCAAACGCCCCCGGGAAGGTGTCCATAGGAGGTACGTGCTTTTACAAGCCACGATTGTCGGGTGGGACAAAACTCGTGTCAGAACAGCAGAGGTGCAACACACAGCGACCGAGTTAGGAAATCTCATGACTAAGATCACGGAGATTTGGGAAGACACCTACAACGCTTGTGAATCAGATGAGGAATGGAAAGTCCAAGAGCCTGACCTTATAACAATTAAGGAGGGCATTAAAAAATATCAAATAGATGTCCAAGAAATCCTAGACGTCCGTAAGACCATTCCCCCACCACCACCTCCTCCGTCCGGTGGTCCACCTCCTCGAGGAACCCCACCTCCTCCGATTCCACATGTAACAGTCACTCCATTCAAGGAGAAAGTCGAACTTCCTACTTTTGATGGCACCTTTTCTAAATGGATGGCCTTCCATGACCTCTTTGAGCACAAGGTCAATGTGGAGAAAATCACCTCCGGTGCTAGTAAGTTGGCCCTCCTCCTCACAAAATTAACGGGTAAAGCCCTCACCGTCATCTCCTCCTACGCCCCCACCGATGCTAATTTCCAGTCCGCTTGGGACGATCTCAACACTCGGTTCAACAACAAAAGGGAGATTGCTTTCTCCCACCTCAGGGAATTCTATGACCTCAAACCCAATCAAGAAGAGTCATCCGACCACATCCGTAAAGTGTTGGACACACTAAAAGAAACCTCACGGTCCATTGACAATCTTGGAGCTTAACGAGGCTACTTGTGAAAAGTCAAAGTCATCAGGAGGTGTCTGTGCATCCGTATGTATTGAAGTGTGCGCATGCGAATCGGGCTACGCAAGAAACAGTAAAGGAGTCTGCGTTCAAAGTGACAAATGCTAATATCTAGGTTTGTTGATAACCGGACACTTAATCCTTGTGTAAAAGAATTCGAACACCATTGAAATAAAATTCACTGAAATGGAAATTTTGCGTCGACAAATGTAAATATTTTAGCCATTATTGACAAGACCAATATTTCAATATCTTATTCGAAGGATCATCTTGAAAAATCACAAACGTATGAGATTTAATGTATTGAATAGGAAAAAACACACACACATCTCTCAACGTAAATTTTATTGAGCTTTACTGTCAATCCCAACAGCAAATAGCATGGTTGTGCGTTAATTCATAAATAATGTGAGCATAACACCTTTACGATAATATAACTCATGTAATATACGACACACTGATTTTTAGAATATGTAAATACAACAAATTAGAATATTAGCGTTTAGCGTTTATAATAGTAAAATTATGGTATTGGAATCACAATTGGTTTTCCAGTCGTTGATATACGCATATCTAGTGATAACGGATGACAGGTAAATAAGGGGAGGAAACATACAGTGCATGGAGTTGCAAGATCATTTCAATAATTTGAAATTTTAGTTCAATTACAAGGTAAACAGTAGATAACCCTAATCCTACCAAGTAAATGTAAAATATTGTGACTATTGTTGATTCCATTGAAATATCCCTATACCCATCATTAGCTTCCTTAGCTTTCGTTTTCCTTAATTTTATCAAGGCGGAATCCCAAACATTTTCACTTGGATTGTGAATCTGCCAGTATTTGTCCCAAATATGATAAATCCCTGACTGAATTATGAGTTGCAATCTAGAATAGAAATACGCACTGTTCCATCGCGTAAAAAGGTAGCCGATTGAGTCTTTGTATATGGCTTCCTCTCCCTTGTGAAATACGAAATGGGCACGGGGGTTACGAAGTTTTGTGTAAGCAATAAATGCATCAACAATGGAATTATCATTAATCACTCCTCTCTTGGAACATACGGATGCTGCATCGTATAGCTTTTCAGGGTCTAAATCAAATTGTTTTGTCATGATGAATTTGCTAAGGGTGGATCGAACTGTTTCATTCGAAGGTTCTGGTTCAATCATAATCCATTTTGATAATTCATTCGGTGTTAATTCAAAAGTCTCTAGAGTATCCTTGATATGTACACAACTATTCCCTAAGGATTGAGTGTTTGTATTTGATATACAATTTGCTATCAAAGATTCGTTCTGCAGAAACTCCCTCAACTCGACGTTTGGTTCGTACATCAACACTTTATAAAAAAAATCTTCTGATGTGTAGAATCGGAATGATTTAGCTTCTGAGAAATGTGTTACGTGTGATTGAGTGGATACAGGTGTTATTAAATCCACAACAAATATATTTCGATATTCATTCGTAATGACGACAGCCATCAATCCCCATAGTCCAAGTAATAGTCTGCATGCAAATAACAAGGTCGGATTCATTGCAACTTCAGGTGATATATCGGGAGCGGTTTCAAGGAGATTTCCGACAGTCACAGCGTACATATTATAAGCAAAGTTCCACCAATTGTGTCCGCGTCCAAATTTACACAAATGAATTATGCATAGAAATGATGGTACCATTATAATGATAACAATCAAATAATACCACAACTCTGTTGTAAAAGGGGACAAGTAAAATTTGTATGACAAAATATATCGAGCATATTCGCAAGACGCAAAATTCCATGTGGTACTCCCGACAAACACAACAAATGGTAGCCTTCCTGTACCACCTACCGCATATTCTAGATAATATGTTTTGGAGAAATGCATATAAGACATGTAAATTGTTCTGCCGTTCTTCTCACGATGATTCAATGGATTCATTTTATCAGAATCCGTCAAGTCAACATAGAACTCAAGGTCTTCCCATAATAGAAATGTAATAATGTTGTCAAAGTTTAACCGTAAATTATTGCTTGCCAATTGTTTTTCAAAAGGATTACGGATGACACGCGACAAATACTTGACGATATTTTCCTCCTTTTCGTTGTGTTTCGGGTTGAACGTTTTCAATACTTTGGTTGCATTCCAAAAGTTAACAATCGACGTATTTGCACATTGAAATAGTAATTCGTAGCTCGATGTATTTGAATTCAAGTTATTCGTCGGGATTTCCGTGTAAATTGAATTCCATCCGTACCGTACTTCGAACAACTCTAATTCTGTACTTTTTGAAAGTTGTTTGGAAATATGTAAAATGGTATACTTTCTCAATATTCTTACGTTAGAGCCAAAATCTGGTAAATACGGTGCATGGAATGATGGTGATAGTTCATAGTATGATACTAGAAAAATAAATGACGGGAGCTCAACGCAACGCGGAAAATCAACAGGGCCGCAATATACCAATCTCTTTTCCAAGTGATGATTCAATACGGCGTACGGTAGGATAGTCAAGTCTTGAGGGATAAAAATTAATACACTGCATCCGAAGGTTTCAATTGAGTCAAGCTTTGAGTGGAATTTGTAATATTCGTAGTATTCGTATTGTTCGTAATGCTTGGAAATTGGTACACTTGACTCTACCTCAGATGTATGTAGTTTTATTGGAACATTCAACGCTTCAAATTCAATATGGAAGTTGGGATTTTCACTACGTGGCACGTCCAACTGTATACTACAGTGCTGAAATTGAAGGAACAATTGGTTCAACTTAGAAATACGAAATAATCCAAGTTAGGAATTACTTTCTAGAGACGCCAATGACTTGCTATCAAGGATTAAGATTATAATAGCACGTATGTACAGAATCGGGATACTGAAAGTGTACATTGTGCTCTTAAGGTAAAGTGATATTCGAGAACATAACTGAAAAGTGTGCTATCTTGCCAACGATCCAAGTCACACTAACTTATTCTGGTAGATTGACTTGGATTTCTGGCTGAACACTTGAATGCTGGTAGGTACTTATCGTACCGATAGTAAAATTAACGAGTTGTCTTGCAATAGGCAGGTTACATGTGTTCAGCAATTTTATTTTTGAGTCAAAACCAACCGTAGATTCGCCCTAAAAAACTAAATTTAAACTTCATCTGGAAAGCGAGATAGCCATTTTATTCCTTTATTTGCGCGTCTAATGAGCCATGTGCAACTGCGCTGCGCGCTTCAGAGCGCGCGCTGTCAATAATAATGTAATTTCAAATATCGGAAAATGGAGAACAAACTGAAATTTTAAAATCAGCAAAAATTCTCAAAAATTCCAGAAAATTTCAAAATGTCTCAAATTTTTTTAAAAAGAAAAAAAAATTCAAAAACTTTCAGAATTTCAAAAATTTTGCGATTTTTTTTAAATTTTGGAAAATTTGTTTGAATTTTTTTAAAATTATTTTTGGTACATAAGAAGCGTAATTCAGTTTAGAATAAAATGGCTAACTCACTTTTCGTATAAAGTTAAAATTGATATTTTTAGGACGGATCTACGGTTGGTTTTGACTCACCCTGTACATTAGAATATTCACACTTTCGCGGTGCATATCAGTCGTATTGAATAAACCTCTTGAGTTATAATTTTGCAAACGAGCCAACGATAATGTCAGAACTGTCAGAAGCAGTAATATACACAAGACTTATGTCAAGGTTCACACCTCGAAGTTTTTTCTTGGACTTCTACAATTTGTGTATTCACTCACTGCCTGTCAGCAAACCAACTCATTTATCTGAGTATAGGATGAGTAAACACTTAGTATATACTATCAAGCATTTATGGGTCAATATAGAAGTCCATTTGGTAAAAGATCGGAGTTAGTTGGGTTTGGAACAGTGGAACCGTTTCATACAACACAGATACTTCACCAAAGTGTTATGTGCACGAATAAATCCATTCTTTTCTGCATAGCTTCGTGTCTGTTATTCATTATCCACAATATTTAATACTACGATGTACACAATTAAAATCCTTAGTTTTGGTGTCGCCTGTTGTGTAATATTCTTAATCTCTAATTGCAAATCCTACGACTATCAGGAAAGACATTCCAAGAGTGGATTATTCCGTATTTCTAAGCTGAACGAATTATTCATGGAATTTCAGCATTGTCATTTACAATTAGACATCCCTCACATTGAAAATCCGAATTTTCAGTTTGAACTAGAAATATTGGACGTACCAGTTATACTACAAACATCCAAGCTAGGGCTGAGACTAAACGTTAATTCTACGATTGACTTGAGAAATAACTTCAGATGTCGCATGTTAATATTCATTCCTCAAGATTTGAAGCGCCTTCCCTCCAGCAAATTGAATGAGCACTTGGATAAGAGATTGGTTTATTGTGATCTCTTTGATTTTCCTCCATGTTTTGAATTCCCATCATTTGTGCTTTTGATTTCATTTTACAAATTCGCACACGATGAGTTTTATCTCCCAGAGATTCCTGAGGACGGCTCAGCCTCAAGGATATTGAGAAAATACATTGTTTTACATATATCAGAGCAACACCGAATTTCAAAGAGTACAGAATTAGAGATTTTCGGAGCTCATATTGGATGGAATTCAATTTACACGGAAATACCGGTTATAAGCGTGAACTCAAGTACATCAAGCTATGAGTTATTATTTCAATGTGTTCTGACGTCAATGATTCACTTTTGGAATGAAACAAAAATATGGAAAATATTTAACCCGAAACAAAACGCAACCACTGAAAACATCGTTAAGCATTTGTCACGACTCATCCGTAATCCTTTTGAAAAACATTTGGAGAGTAATAAATCACGGTTAAATTTTGACAACGTCATTACATTTTTACTATGGGAAGATCTTGAGTACTACGTGGACTCCACGGAGTTTTCGGAAATAAACGACCTGGTGAGATATGTTCAGACTTCTGCAATTTTCTCGTATATGAATTTTTTCAAGACAGATAATTTTGAGCATCGGGAAGCTGTCAGTGCACATCAACCATCTGTTGCAATTATCGGGAGTACGACTTGGAATTTCGTGTCTTGCGAATTCGCTCGAGATATTTTATCATACAAATTCTACTTATCACCTTTTACAACAGAGTTTTGGTATTATTTGGTTGTTACCATTTTAATAGTCCCATCAATTCTATGCATGGTTTATGCGTGTAAAGTGAGACGTCGACAGAATTGGTGGAACTTTGTCTACAATATGTACGCTGTGACATTTGGAAGCCTCATTGAAACACCTCCAGATCTATCACCTGAAGTTGCAAACAGCCCAGCGATGTTATTTGCATGCCGACTATTACTTGGACTATGGGTATCGATGGCTGTCATCATTACGAGTGAATATCGAAGTATATTTGTCGTGGATTTAATCACACCTGTATCCACTCAATCACACGTAACACATTTCTCGGAAGCAAAATCCTTTAGATTCATCACAGAACAGAAATTTTGGTACAAATTATTAAAATACGAGCCAAGTATCACACTCACAGAATTTACATCGTTCGACAGTTCTGAGATAATGAACTGTGCATCGAATGTTAACAATAACGGTTCATTGGAAGCTATATTGGAGACTTCTAATAATTTCCTAAGCTGTGCTTCTATCCGAGATGCTCTCAACGAATATCAATTTACCCCACAAGAACTTTACAAATGGACCCTGATTGAACCAAAGAATACAGTTCGGTCTCCATTTAATAAATTCCTCATAAGCTCGTATTTTGATTCATCTCCTGAGAAGATTTATGATGAAACTTCATCAGTTTGCTCCAAGAGGGGCATAATTATTGAAAATTCTGTAATTAGTTCATTTACTGAGTATACCGAAATTCGTGGAAAGCATGCGACTGGGCATATAGTATTCCGCAAAGGAGAGGAAGCCATGCACAAGGACTCAATCGCCTACACTTTTACGGGTTGGAACAGTGAGTATTTCTATTCAAGAATGCAACCCTTGATCCAGTCAGGAATTTATAACATTTGGGACGAGTTTTGGCGAATTCATAATCCAAGTGAAAATGTGTGGGATTCTGCCTTGGAGGAATTAAGAAAAACTGAAGCTGTGAAGGAAACCACTACTGAGCTCATTGGAATCTCAATAGAGTCAAAAATAGTCTCAGTATTTTATATTTACTTGATAGGATTAGGATTATCCACTATTTGCCTTGGAATTGAAATAAGAGCAAAAATTATTGAAGTGTTCGTGCAGCTTCACAGAATTTACGATTCGTCACCAAACTTACCATTCCTTCGTTATCACTAGATATGGATGAATCGACTAATAAAAACCAAGGTGTCCTTCTTTGACATTTTCCTATTAGAAAATATTCCAGTTGTACTTAAAAACAGAAATTCTAAAATCAATATGTAAATTGAAATTAGATCCCATGATATCACTTTGGACATGGAATTTTGCCATTCTGTTCAAATTGGTTGGATTTTGGATACGTATACCACTTTCAATGAATATATATATATACATATATACAGAAAAAAACGGACACAGTTCAATTCGGTCACGGTATTTGGATTACTACTTCTAAATCATAAATCTTTTGACAAAAATACCACTCTTCTGTTGGTTAAATCAACAGTAAAGATTTTGTTCATTCTGTCTCCAGCGAGAAAGAATTATATCCTGCATTGGATTTCACTAGCACACAACACTTGTTATTACATCTATGTATATCTGACGTGCATGTTCACATAAAAATAAGCAGTAAGTTATATAATAATATTTCCTAGGTAACTTATATTGGAAAAGTATATGAATGAAGTGTTATGACATAACTTGATAGACAAATGGTGCAAGAAGAACTGACAAATACCTACATCATAAGAAAACACGAACGAACTGCGCACTTTTAAAAATTTAGGTGTGGTTTAGTGTTACGTATTTCATGTTATGAAAGGGAACTTGAACTTTAAACTCGAACGATTAATGCATTATCATTATGTACATACGTTTAAATATGGGTTTACTCTCTGTTAGACTCAATCTGTGATTATATAAAATTATTATGTAATAAATCTTGTTCAGTTCGAAGTCATAGCCAGATCTGCCAGTACATCGACTGTCATGTCCCGTCCTACACAAAATTAAAACCTGTTTTTTTATTAAAAGTTTAACCATACTATCATACACTATAAAGACCAAGAAGGATGTGTTCCAACAATAAAATTATCCTTGTACTGAATACAGTGGTTTTGCAGGTGCCGCTGGGTGTACCTTTAAGTAACGGCCAAGTTCCCCGAGATCAGTTTTTCCCGTTCGGTCCGTACAATGAGGACACATCACTCGATAGCGACGTGTTTGGGTACCACTCCGATCTTATTACGCTCATGACTCCATTCACTTTCTTCAACACAACTCACTCCACATTGTACGTGAATAGCTTCGGAAATATTTTCTTCACTGACGATGGTTCGGAGTTAATTATATTTACGACTATGTTTCATTATAGGAAAAATTAGTCTTTACCTTAACAGATTGTGTTAAATTTTCTACTTAACATTCTTTTGTATTTACAGCCACCTTTGGTTACCCAAGTAAATGTGACTCCATTCATTCAAACAGTTGGGGTCCACTAATTGCTCCATTTTGGTCAATTGTACATGTAAAAAATGGAGGCTACGTTCATTACCGAGAGACAACGAATCCAAGCCTCATTTCAAAAGCACAGGATGAAGTCAAAAACGGATTTCCGGATATACGTGATGAACCCAAAATCATGAAATGTCCCCATTAAATGAAATGGAGATGAAGTTGACATGAAATTGAATCTCAAAGTCCGGCATAAAAATTTTGATCTACCCTGTATCTGTGTCTGATAAAATCAGCAGACACACGTGCTCTACTTGCGAAAATGAACGTCTTTAATTTCCATGGTCACATTTTCTTGTTACTTATCTCTCTCACATTTGCAACTGGACACTACACTGTGAGTATTTCTATTAGGAGTCAAAAGAACGTTAAATAGTAACGGATCCTTTTCTATAGGTATATGTCAAATATGACTAGTTATTAGTTAATTGGTGGTTCGTAATTTTTCTTCAATAGGCCAATTTAACTCATGTTCTATTAAAGTTTTCAACCATATACAACTGAACTAGCAGGAAACGAGAAAATTAAAATAGTTGTAAGAAAGAACTGCATATTGAACGAATCTTGAAAAAACTACTCATAGCCCATTCACGGGATCGAGCTCGTAGTATATTTTACTCCAACCGAGCATTCACATTTAATACCGAAATATGCATCGTGTACTCACGATCTCGTTTATTTTAACAATTCTAATATCATACTTAAAATGTGAATCTGTGAATGTGGAGCTACGGTTGGCAAATCTATACAATTTGAAAGATTTTGAACAAACAGCCAAATCTATTCTCCTTTCATCCAATAAATCTGGCGCCTGGACATACCTTGAGAGTGGGACAATGGACGAAGAAACGATTGATGAAAATACTGCTGCATTTCGAAACATCCGAATCCGTCCACATTACATGCGAAATGTATCTGTTCGAAATTTAGAAACCAATTTATTTGGGACGACAAAAATTAATATTCCTATTGGAATTTCTCCATCCGCCCTTCATCAAATATGGAATGAAGTGGGTGAAATAGGGACAGTCCGTGCTGCTCAAGAAATCGGGACATTTATGATCCTCAGCTCAGCCTCTAGCATTACAATTGAAGACGTGAGTCAAGCTGGACCGAATGTCACAAAATGGCTTCAAGTATTTCTACCAAATCTAGATGATCCTTTGAATGTAGAAATCGATTTAATTAAACGTGCTGAGACTGCTGGATTCAAAGCTATTGTTTTCACGATTGACTCACCGGTAGGAGGTGGAAGACAGAGATACTCGACAATGAGGGCTAATTTTACATTGATCAGTGACACATATCCAATGAGAAATTTTGAATTGTATCCTGGATGGAAACATGTCCGACAGAATCAACTTTCTTGGAAAGATTTTGAATGGATTAAAAAATTGACGAAATTACCAATAGTTTTGAAAGGGATTTTAACGGCAGAAGATGCACGGGAAGCAGTCAAAGCGGGAGTCAACGCCGTCATTGTGTCGAACCATGGTGGGCGTCAGTTAGATGGCGTTCCTGCTACCATTGAAGCATTATCAGAAATTGTGAAAGAAGTCCGTGGAGTTATTGACGTTTACCTGGACGGTGGTATTCGGAGTGGGAAAGACGTGTTCAAAGCAATTGCACTGGGTGCTAAAGCTGTTCTTATAGGTAGACCTGTGGCTTGGGGATTGACCGTTGGGGTAAACAAAAGCTGAATTATAATACAGTAAATTCTAATAAACTTCCAGAAGGTATACATATAGCATTTTTATGATATGAATTTACAGGGCGAGGCTGGAGTCACCAAAGTATTGAATATTTTGAAGAATGAGCTGGACGACATCATGGGGTTAGCGGGATGCCCAACATTGAGTGACATTCAGAGGGATAACGTTGCACATAAGTTGGAATATTTTAGAAAAATGATGGACATAGAATTATAAGAAATAGTTTGCAAAATTGTTGATTATATAGTGATAATAATTCAAATTAATGTGTACTTTAGTTTCCGCATCCCATCGTCTTTCGTCTTGACTTGTTGAATAGGACCTGATACCTATCGAATTGGTGAACCTATGCATATTCTTTTATCTGCAGTCGATTAAAATTGTCACTGAAATAGAATATTTGTATAATCACTATCATTTCGATTAGGTAAAGCATTGCCTGATGTTTATTTTTGATTCACAATCCAAATAAAAGGCATGGAATTGGAATTATGAAATAAACGTGTATACAAAATTAAAAATAGTTTTAAGTCAATATATTTGATTCCTGAAGTTGCCAACATATTAGTTAGCTTTGACACATTTATACTTTATTAATACATTTATTAATTTTACAAACAATCAGTCTGAGACAAACGCCGTATTTAGCTTAAAGCATTAAATTTTTTCTACAACAGTGAATGGGAATGTCCATGTGGTAGCTAGTGAAGATTTTGATTTTCGACATTTAATTATACCGAAGAAATGGGACGTTGGGTGTCGAAATATACAGTCTATGGAGTTTCAGAACCATTTCAATAATTTGGAATCTGACTTCAATCACAAGACATACAGTGGATAATGCTAATCCTATCATGTAAATGTAAAATACTGTGACTATTGTTGATTCCAACGAAACATCCCTGTATCCACTCCCGGCTTCTCGCGCTTTGATTTTTCTTGCATTGGCTAAGGCGGAATCCCAGACATTTTCAATTGGATTATGAATTTGGTAGTACTTGTCCCAAATGTTATAAATTCCTGATTGCATCAAGAGTTGCATTCTTGAATAAAAATACTCCTTATTCCAGTCCGTAAAAGTGAAGCCGATTGAGTCTTTGTACATGGCTTCCTCTCCTTTGTGGAATACAATTTGTCCTCTCGCGTCCTTGAGTTTTGTATACTCGAGAAATGAATCAATTACAGAGTTGTCCAAAATAACTCCTCTCTTGGAGCGAAGTGATGCTTCATCGTAGGTCTCTTCCGCATTTGAACTGAATTGTGTTGTTATAATAAATTTACTAAATGGAGAGCGCACCGTTTCATTCGACTTTGGTTCAAGCATAATCCATTTGGAGAATTCTTTTGGGGATAATTTATATTCTTCAAGAATATCCCGTACATAAACACCACTCATCAACCTTGGCCTACCACTCGATAGATCCATTAGATTCTGTATGGATAGAGTGTTGGGATTTGATGCACAACTCATAATTTCGGACTCGTCATCGTCAAATCCCATTAGTGTGATACTTGGCTCATACCTGGATAGTTTAAAAACAAATTCTGACTCTGCGTAGAATCGGAATGATTCAGCCTGTGAGAATCGTTTGACGTTTGATTGAGTCGGTACCAGTGTAATTGAATCCACGACAAACGTATTTCGATATTCATTTGTAATGACGACAGACATCAATCCCCATAATCCAAGTATTAGTCTGCATGCAAATAACAAGGTTGGACTCATTGTAACTACAGGTGATAGATCTGGAGTGGTTTCAAGGAGATTTCCGATAGTCACAGCGTACATATTATACACAAAATTTGAATAGATAAAATATGCATAGAATGGATGGTACCATTAAAAGTGTAACGGCCAAGTAGTACCAAAACTGTGTTTGAAATGGTGCTAAGTAGAATTCGTATGAGAGAATATCCCGAGCGTATTCACAAGTCGCCAAATTCCAAGTTGTACTCCCGACAATGATAACAGATGGCTGTCTTATTCTTTCATGTGCCCAATACTCTATCTGATCTGTTCTCATAAACAATGTTGGCAGCATAAGTAATCGCCTTCTCCTTACAAATTTCAGTGGATTCAATTTGTCCGAATCCGTGAATTTTGAGTAGAATTCAATGTCTTCCCACAGTAGGAGTGTGATCGCGATATCAAAATCAAATCGAGATTTGTTCTCTTTCAAATCATGTTCAAAGGGATTCCGGATGACTCCTGACAAATACTTAACAATGTTTTCCTGATTTTTCTTATGTCTCCGATTGAATACTTTCCATACTTTGGTTTCATTCCATAATTGAATCATCGTAGTTAGAGCGCATTGAAATGATAAATCGTAGCTCGATGAGTTCGACTTAGTGTTAATACTTAGGATTTCAGTGTAAAATGAATTCCATTCAAAATGAACACTAAATACCTCTAGCTCCGGTAATGTTAGAGGATATTTTGCTAGTTGTTTTGAAATATGTAAAATTGTGTACTTTCTCAATAATCTTGACGGCGAGACATCCTCATGAATATTTGGTAGATAACGTTTACGTTTTGATTCTGAAGATTTATAGAAAGAAACTAGAAACACATGTGATGAGAATTCAAAACAAGGGAGAAATCCAAGGAAGTCACAGTACACCAAATTCTTTCTTATATGGTAATCTAGTGTGTCGTAGGGAAGACTCTCCAAGTCTTGAGGAATTAATATTAACACACGACACTTGATGTCTTCTCTCAAGTCCATCGTCGAATTATACACATATTCGTAGCCTATTGCACTCCGTGTCGGCATCAACTCAATATTAGATGTACGTAGTACGATTGGAACTTTCAATGGTCCAACTTCAATTTGAAAATTTGGAATAGCATTGTCAGGTATGTCTAATTGTATACGACAATGTTGAAATTCAACGAGTATTTTGTCCAACTTAGATACACGGAATAATCCGATTGGGGAATTGCTTCCCTGATATTCGATACACTTGCTATTTGGAATTAAGAGAACACTAGTAGTTATGCAAATAGTTAGGATCTTGAAAGTGTACATGATGCTATGAATCGTGAGCAACTGTTCAACTCGAACTATCTTCAATTATGTTTATCACAACCCGAAGCTTCTGGATTGACATGTTCGGCAAAATATTGGAAATCACTTACTCATCTGATAGTGAAATAAGTGACACATTTTTTAAGCAGTTTGTGAAACCGAGATAGAATATTTGAGACTCCAACAAAAATTTCATCTTAAACTTGACATGACATCTTGAAAATTATTAATCCAAGACATTCGTCAAATCATCTCTTCAATTTTGAATGAAGCTGACACAATGCCGAAAGGAACTCACTCGATAGACAAATACATACAATAATAAAAATCCATTGAAGTCAATTCATTTTATTCGTTTAAAATTCCAGCATAAGGTAACGTTGACACTTTTATACTAATACATTTATTAATTTTCCAAAGAATTAAATCTGAGACGGCCGTCGTGTTTGCAAGTTATAGAATTTTTCATATTTTTCTACAATGGTGAAGTGGGATGTCCACGCGGTAGGTAGTCTAGTTTTGGACTTTCGACACCTAGTGTGAATAAATTCCTAGCATTCATTTAGTTTTGATAACTAAATGAGTAGCCACTACTAATTTCTAATGTAATTGAATGCTACATTACATGCACAGAGTGAGGTCATTCTGAGTCTGAGCAAAAGGTCATGGTGTTGGCGTGTTGGACATGATTAACACCTACTCAACTAAACATGCACAAATAATAATTAGGGTAATGAAACAGTTACCAGGATGGCTGCTACTCCCTATCCGAATCTCATGTTTCATTAATAAAGTGACACAGAGTATAACCTTCGAATTGAAAAAAAAATTGGGTTTTGGCTGACGGTTTAATGGCTGTATCATAAAAAGACAATAATTTTGTATACTTTTTAGAATGTAGGGCGAGTGTTGACTCACCCTGTACTTGAAATAAATATCTATCCCTCGTCAGTTGATATGTCTGACAATTTGCTCTGACTAATAACACATGCAATCCAATGCTTACATGAATTAATTTCCTCTTCCTTCCTGCTTTACATAAGTCAATGGACAAGACAAATCCATT
Organism: Protaphorura tricampata; assembly: GCA_034698835.1. NCBI lineage: Eukaryota > Metazoa > Arthropoda > Collembola > Poduromorpha > Onychiuridae > Protaphorura > Protaphorura tricampata. Next base: position 14,928 of record JAQGCB010000460.1, read on the forward strand.
GCATTCAATCACATAACACAAATGCGAAATACAGTGAGTTGAAAACTATACCAATCTAATAAAACAGTAGCTTACAATTGTAGCAAAGCTTTGTTTGACGATTCATTGAATCCAAAAAAAATAGAAAAATTCAACAAATCGGAAATAAAACTTGGAGTCAACTGATCTTGAATTTTTTTTGGGTTCTGGCATTTTGATGACACTTGAGAACGTTTTTTAATTTCAAGAAATGAAATTCTTCTTGCTTAAAAATGAAGTACACTTTGACTTCTAAAATTACGGGTGCATTTGCAGTGCATTCTACAAAACGTACATTATCTTTATCTTTAGCCAGTGAATACACAAGATTTGTATTTTTTCTTTAGCATTTGACCTTAAGGCATGCATCTGATTCATTTTCATATGAATTTCACTATCCTTTTTATTTTACCGAGAAAACGGAACCTAAAAGAAACGACAAAGCAACGACTCGACTTGGCCAGTGAAGATTAATGCATAAATTGCGCAGCCAACTATTCATGACTATGAATGACTTGAGATCATGATCATGACATTAATTTAATTCATCAACATTTACACTTAGAGAGTGGAACGTTCTGTCTCTACTATTTCAACACATAACTAGGCTTGGTTGGAATCAGATCTGATTTTACTGTGTCTGTGCCAGTTCAAAAATTCTACTGCTACCTTGACAAAAAAAATTGAGAATGGAGTTGAACGGAGAACAATGGAAACAAATCCACAAATTAAATCAATCCTCGATTCAAAGAAAGCGTCCATTTTAAATGAAGCAGGTGTCAAGGAATTTCTTACGACTAATGCAAGCGGAGATGGGAAATTAACGGCATATGGGGAATTAGCGAACGCTTTACAAAAATTTCAATCGGAGGGCGAGAGTTCAGGATATGTCGCAGATTTCAAGTAAACAAAATTCGAGAATGTGCTATTCAAATTATTATGATTTCTGAATGAATTATTTGAATTGAATTGACAGACTTCAAATCAAAACTATCAAACAAAGTAGGAAGAAAGCCGGAGATTCCATTTTGGATGATTCATATTGGCTCATCTTTCGGGCGGAGTTTAGTTACAATGGAGTTACTCATAAGGTGAGTCTAGAAATATTAACTATTATTTGATTATTAATCTTAATTGCTAATTAATTATTCACTTATTTAGGTTTCTGCATTCTCTGTGCCTGCCAAAATCACATCTCATGGAAGTCAAGAAATTCGTGCTTGGGAAACACTGTTTTGGGATGCTGCTGATAAAAATCACAAATCTGAATCTGTTTCATGGAGCACAATTAGCTCAAATATTGAACAACAGATTTACAATGATGACAAAGAAGGGATTGACTCCAGAGCAAATGAAAGTGGTTGAGGACCAAGCCTTTAGGTAAAAATGGTATTATTTTTGGGTTAAATTGAATCATAAAACTGTTGGGCCATTTTCAGTGTTCCTTGTGGAATCAACCCAATCAATGGAGTCAAATTCATCACACGAGATCAATTCTGCAAAAATAAAATTCCGGGAATGGGATTCGCATTTTGGAATTGGTTTTATGAAATTGCCAAATTAACATCTGAACATTTGTGTGGAAATAAATTTTGCAAGAGTGGACCTTGGCAGGATGGGTGAGAATTTAGACGAATTTTCATTTAAATAAGATTTTCAAATCTTCCTTTTTCACTTTTTCTAGTTTAATCATTGGATTCATTTCACGAGAGAAGGCATTGGAAATTTTGAAAAACGTTGGAAAACATGGAATATTTCTCCTTCGTTTTTCTGACTCACAACTCGGAGCAATTACCATCACATGGGTCCATCCAGGTGAATCGCCCATAAATACTTCCTTTATCATACTTCCTAATTAACAAACGACCAGACCTACACAAATTCATGGGTTTGCTATAAAGAGTTTGTCTGTTATTACGTACGTCATAGATTCAATGGAAGTTCGTAGTGTTGCGCCATTCACAACCAAAGATTTGACCTATCGCCCTCTGGCTGAACGCATTCTGGACATTGAGAATTTACTCACTCTTTATCCAAACAAAGAAAAAGTCCAAGCATTCAAATCCTACGTATTGGCTCCACCAAAAGACGGTCAGTTGAGTTATTGTAATAATCAACTAAATTATTGTTTTTTTTTTTAAAAAAAAGAACTAATTTTTTTTTGAAAAATATATAATACAATAATTTATGTTTTTCATTTTGATTAGATAGCGCGTTAAAGAGATATGTTCGATCAGAACTCCGGACCATGTCAGTAATGCACAAATTAAGTAGGTCACATAATTCCATTGGAAATGACTTCAGTTTTCCAATTCCCAAAGCCTTAAAGATGCACCAGCCATTTTCACCCAACATATGTCACCTAAACCTGGAATATCAAGTCCTCAGTGCTCTGACTCTGACTCAAATTGTACAGGAATAGTTTCCCCAGGAGGACCTGGTGGATCCCAACCCATGAATTCAATTGAAAGCTTTGAGAGGTATTTAATTCATTTTAGGGTTTCTTCTTTATTAAAAATGTTATTTATTGATTAGTCGATTGATTGATTTCAGTGAGGCGACTGATCATTGGATTAATCCCGAGAATATGAATGAGAGCCCAGACAGAGAAGACAATGGATTCTGCTTAGAGGACTCTGTTTTTAATGCTGATGAGCTGTCTTATCTAGCACAATTATCAGATTCTATTCAAATTGCGGATAAATAACTAAGGCACACCTGTGAAGCTATCCATACGTCTGCACTGTATTTCGTTTGAATTGTGAAATACACAATTACGTACAAGTAAAAATCACATTAAGTCAATACATTTTATTCATTAAGAATGTCAACTTAACTTAACGATAACATTTATACTAATACATTTAATAAATATTCAAATAATTAATTCTGAAATGACCATCGTATTTAACTCAACTTAAAGCTATAAAAAATTTCCAATCTTTCCACATTACAGAAATGGAATGTCCAGGTGGTAGGGAGACTAGTTTTCGATTTTCGACACCTGTTGACTAGTGATAACGAATAAATGGTAAGTTGGGTGTCGAAATATACAGTCTATGGAGTTGCATGACCATTTCAATAATTTGAACTCTTATTTCAATTATAAGGCAAACAGTGGATAATCCTAATCCTACCAAGTAAATATAAAATACAGTAACAATTGTGGATTCCATTGAAATATCCCTGTACCCATCAATGGCTTCTTTCGCTTTTGTCTTCCTCAATTTCATCAAGGCGGAATCCCAAACATTTTCATTCGGATTGTGAATCTGCCAGTACTTGTCCCAAATGTAATAAATTCCTGATTGGATCAAGAGTTGCATTCTTGAATAAAAATATTCGCTGTTCCATCTGTAAAAAGTGTAGCCGGTTGAGTCTTTGTACAAGGCTTCCTCACCTTTTCGGAATACGAATTGTGCACGCGGGGCGACAAGTTTTGTGTAAGCAAGAAAAGTATCTACGACAGAGTTATCATAAATGACTCCACGTTTAGAGCACACTGATGCTTCATCGTATACGTTTTCAGGATCTGAATAGAATTGGTTTGTCATGATGAATTTGCTAAGGGGGGGTTGAACTGTTTCATTCAAAGGTTTTGGTTGAATCACAATCCATTTTGACAATACATTCGGCGTTAACTCAAACGTCTCTAGGATATCCTTGATATAAGCACAAGTAACCAACCCTTCGTAAGGATCGTAAGTATTCCACAAGGACTGAGTGGTTGGATTTGATAGACAATTTCTAATCACAGATTCGTTCTGCTTGACCTCCACTACCTCGACGCTTGATTCGTACATCAATACTTTATAAAAGAATTCCTCTTCCGTGTAGAATCGAAATGATTCAGTCTGTGACAAACGTTTTATGATTGATTGAATTGGTACGGGTGTGACTAAATCCACAACAAATATATTTCGATATTCATTCGTAATAACAACAGCCATCAATCCCCATAATCCAAGCAACAGTCTGCATGCAAATAACAAGGTTGGATTGCTTGCAACTTCGTGTGACAGATCTGGAGGAGTTTCAAGAAGGTTTCCGACAGTCACGGCGTACATATTGTATACAAAGTTCCACAAATTCTTTCGACGTTCAACCTTACACGCATAAATAATGCAGAGAATTGATGGGACTGTTACAAGGCTAGCAACCAAGTAATACCAAAACTCTTTTGTAAATGGAGACAAGTAAAATTTATATGACAAAATACCGTGAGCGTATTCACAGGTCGCAAAATTCCAAGTGGTTTTCCCAACATATACAACAAGCGGTTGCATCCCTTTACCGCCTACATCTAACTCCACGTAATACGATTTGGTAAAATACATGTCCTTCATGTAAATTGATCCCGTCTTCTTCTGAGTTAAACTCAATACATCTAGTATACCTAATCCCGTCAATTCAACATAGTACTCAAGGTCTTCCCATAGCAGAAGTGTGATAATGTCGTTAAAATCAATCCCTGAATTCTTTCTTTCCGGTTGTTTCTCAAAAGGATTACGGGTGACACTCGTGAAATGCTTAACGATATTTTCTTCAGCGCTGTTATGTTTCGGGCTAAATATTTTCCATACTTTAGTTTCCTTCCATAGGTCAACAAACGACATTTCAAGACATTGAAATGACATGCTCGATGAATTTGAAATCATGTAAATACTTGTGTACATTGAATTCCATCCGTACTGGCATCCGAATATCCGTACTTCTGCACTTTCTGAAAACGTGTGTCGTTTAGAATGTGCATGTAGAATAATATACTTTCTCAATATTCTCAAGTTAGAGCCTCTCTCAGGAATATATGGTAAATAGGGCACACGGAGTGTTGCTGAAGGTTCATAGTACAAAACTAGGAAAAGAAATGACGGGAGTTCAACACAATGGGGATAGTCAAGGCGTCCGCAATATACCATTCTCTTGTCTAGGTGACGGTTCAATGCAGTGTAGGAAATCCTTGTCAAATCTTGAGGGATAAAAAAGAACACACGGCATCTGAAGTTTTCAACAGAGTCAAACGATGAGTTAAATTTGTAATACTCGTGGTTAACGTAACGTTCGGTGACTGTGACATTCAATTCTACCTCATAAGTTTGTAGTTTTATTGGAACATCCATCGGTTCGAATTCAATTTGAAAGTTGAGATTGTGACTACTTGGTATGTCCAACTGTATACTACAGTTTTGAAATTGAAAGAACAATTTGTTCAGCTGAGCAATTTTGAATAATCCCATTTTGGAATTACTTTCTTGATAAGCCATGGACGTGCTATCCTGGGATACGCTTATAATAACAGATATGTAGAAAATCGGGATGTTTAAGGTGTACATTGTGTTCTAAGGGTAAAGTGAGAGTTGGTAATATAACAGAATATTGTGCAACCGTTCCGATGTTCTAAACCGCACTACCTAGAATACTCTCTGCAATGAATTCAACTTCTTACTGAACACTGGAATGCATGAGGTACATATTGAGCCGTTCGCAAAATTAATAAGATATCTTGCTGATTTACTCAGAAAATATTTGAATTCAAAGAAACTGTGACACTTCCATGACACAGTCTTATCGTATTATTAAATCTGACACATTCGATGTATCATTTACACAATCTTGACTCAAGAGTTCTATCAAAAAGGAATTATTTGCATGAGAACTTTGCGCAACCCATGCAAAATTGTCAGACGGTATAATTTACACAACACTTCGTGTCATACTTGAGTCGGAGTTTTTATCGGACATTCAGAATTGGTGTACTCACTCAATGTCTTCCAACAAAGCAACTCATTTATCCGAATATGGGATGAATCAGTAATTTGAGTATTTGGTGTCAACCAAAAAGCCCGTTTGGAAATGCATCGGTGTTTGGATTAGTGGAACATTTGGACACAACTCATATATACACCGCCACCTCACCGAAATACATTTCTTTAGATTATTCTTGTTCTTATATTATATTATTCTTATAAATCCTCAACGAGATACTATGTTTACCAAGAAACCCAATTTTTACTACATGTGTACTAGTGTTCTGTTCTTAATCACCAGTTGTAAATCCTTTGGCTACCACTAAAGTAATTCCAAAAATTGGAGTGTTGCGAAGTTGAACGATTTCTTTGTGGAATTTCAGCACTGTCGTATACAATTAGAAATCCCTCCCAATGACAATCCAAACTTTTACACGAAACTCAAATTCTTGGGTGTGCCACTTATACTGCATACATCTGAAATTGACCTCAGTCACAATGCTTCGATTAATACATGGCTTCCGATGCCATGTATTAATATTAATTCAGCAAGACTTAAAGAGCCTTCCTCTTACCAAATTGACTAATCACTTACAGAAAAGATTGGTCTATTATGGCCTCTCTGACTTCCTTCCTTGTTTTGAATTCCCTTCAGTTGTGGTTTTGATTTCATTCTACAAATTCGGGCAAGAACGCTATCTCGCAGAGATTCCTGTGGATGGCTCTAACACAAGAATATTGAGAAAGTATATCATTCTACATATTTCAAGACATCTCCAGTGCTCAAAAAGTGCTGAATTGGAGGTTAGCGGCGCTCATCTGGGGTGGAATTCATTTTACACTGAAATTCCTTTAAACTTGAATTCTAATTCATCACGCTACGAATTACTAATTATTCAAAGCCATCAGACGTCAATGAATCATTTTTGGAATGAAAGCAAAGTATGGAAAATGTTTAACCAAAAACACAATGAAAGTGCTGAAAACATTGTCAAACATTTGTCACGTGTCATCCTTAATCCTTTTGAAAAACAGTCGGAAAGCAACAACCTAGTGTTTAATCTTAATAATATCATCACATTTCTATTTTGGGAAGACCTTGAGTACTACGTAGAAGACTGGACAGAGTTGTCAAACAAACTCGACTTAGCGAGATATATTCAGACTACGTCAATCTTCGGGTATATGAATTTTTACAAAATAGATGATCTAGAGCATCGGGTAGCTAGAAGATTGGATCAGCCATTTGTTGTAGTTGTCGGGAGTACCACTTGGAATTTTGCATCTTGTGAATATGCTCGAGATATTTTGTCATACAAATTTTACATTTCCCCGTTTGCAAAAGAGGTTTGTAGGGTTGGACCGAATATTCGGTTGGCCGAATAGTTCGGCCGAATAATACCGAATACCGAATATTCGGTATTCGGTG
>JAQGCB010000461.1:0-22104 GCA_034698835.1 Protaphorura tricampata
CAGAACTCCATCTCCATACGCTTCTTTGCTAATCCACTTTCTGTACATTAAACTTTCTCTTTATTGGACACATTTGGGTGCATTTTTCGAGTTCGGTATATAGAGAGTCCACTGTATTGCTGAACCACCGCTGAATGCTGAATAACACTGCATTGGGATTATTTGGGATCGAACGTTTAACCACTTGAATCGGATAATATAATGTATGCACCTGTGGAACGGTTTTAATGGAAATCTCTTGTTTGGTTAGTGAATAGAAAGTTAATTGTGTCGAGAACTGGCTCAATTCCATGTTTACATTATACTTGGTACAATGCGATGTGTCTGTCCAACAGAATTAGCAGGAACACGGTAAGATTCTCCAATGACACAACGTTTCTAAGGCATTTTTAATGGAATCTAACCTAGGGGTCATACTGACTTTCTGCTTCAGTGACCTCTACAGGTCAACCCGAATTTTATTTTGACTTGTGCTCCATACGCTGATCAGGGGAAGGTGTGTGCAATGTACAAAGTTCGGGGTAGATATTCACCCCTGGATTACCTTCTAATTCGGCGAGCATGGAATTTTTAGACTTGACGCCCTTTTCAACATTGTTAAGGATGATCAATCGAACATAAGCTTTCCCCAAAGTACCTGCCCCGATGTCCTTTCGAGTGCGTTTTGACATGAAATAGTTTTAATTTTTATGGCAGTCATCTTAAATGAACAACCAACCGTGTGAAGCCATTGCCTGGCAGAATACAAATATGTTGAACCTGCAAATCGGACCAGAAAACAAGCAAAATACTTGAAGACTTTACATGATCCGAATATTTGGGGTCACACAAGGACAATACCTATTTTTATCTGACGGATGTTAGATCAGATCATATATAAAGTAATTACATCTGATCACACATTATAATATTAGATTCAAGAATATGGAAACAAACTCGTTCAACTGTCAACGGACAACTCTTACTTCAAATAATCTTGAGGTTCCCTCAGCCGGACAGACAGTCATACAATTTAATTTCGGGATATAAGTAAAAACCTGGTTCGGGAACATTTTAATATTCAAGTCGTGATATCAATGATATCGATATGTCGATATGATATAATATATATGATACTTCCAATTTTGGTCCAACATTTTTTATGAATATTTTATCTGTAAACTAGAATCCATTCGACATACAATTCTGTATTATATTGGATCACGTTGAGATTAGAATTTTTTTAGTATAGTATAAAAATTAATACATAATTAGTGGTTCGACAGTATCGACAGTCGACAGTGGACAATTTAATCTGTATTGAATTTGTTGAAGTTGTGTGTTGAAAAGTTTTAGTCATTGAATAAAACGTGTTTGTATTCCGATTCCCCCAACATTTTGAAGCCAATCTAAACCAGATATATGCGCGACCGCTGGCCGAATTTGAATTCTGCTGAATTGACAAAAAATTATTATTCGTGTTATTGAATTTTTCTGAATTTAAATAGTTTACTTTTATATTATTCAAAAAATTTTATTTTGATTAATAATATAATAAAATAAACTACGAGGAATTATTCCAACCATCCATACTAAACTAATTAAAATGAAACGAAGAAACTTTGGTATTTCAAATAATAACTCAATTCGTATTTTACGATACCAATTAATTAATTACGTTTATATAATGAGTTACTTAAAATAATCGAAATCAATTATTTTAACAGGGACAAGACGAAAATGGGATATGTTGACGAAGGACTCCCGAATTTTGGTCGGACAAGGTAGAGAAGAAACGCACCCTCTTTTTAATTACAGTGTAAGGAATAAAATATATATATATCAGTAAAAAAAAGGTCAAACTGTTACAGTTTGCATTTTTATATGCAAAATTGAATATTGTGTCCTTGAACTTTATTTTTAGATTCTTCATAATATTTTTCGACATTTGGATGTGGGAACCTTGAAATCAGCTCGTGAGACTTGTAAATTTTGGAATGAAGAAGCGAATTCCTTATTACAAAACAGAACAGAGATAACCATCACGTGGTACAATGAAGTGGACACGAAAAGTAGACCTACACTTCCAACTTTTATGAAGTACTTGGAAACTGTCACACCAAGAAATGTACTTTTTCGAAATTTTACACTGTGGGACTGGTGCTTTCATTCCAGAGAAGAGGAAATGATACAATTTTGGACATGTTGTGGACAGTGCATTCGAAATTTGAGTTTAAAATGTAGTTGTGATTCTGGATTTTATGATCAAAGTTGTGTTCAAAATATTTTTTACAATTGGACACCAAACTTGGAAACTTTAAACGTTGAAAATGTACGATTTGCGGATTATTCTAATTATAAACCATGGAGTTTGTTGAAAAACTCGGTGCGAGTTCCAGTACTAGTCGGATGTGCCGGCAGTGATGACATTTATAAATTGAAACCCATGAAAAAATGTGACGTTCGGGAAAATATTCAGCCCAACTACAATTTTCATACATTTTCCATGCATCCGTCGTTTGGATATCCTGATTTCCCTCTTCAATGGAAAGAAATGTTTGTTTCGTACCCAAATATGAAGGTAAATGTTATTTTTATGGGAATAATCACTTGATTTTTATTAATTTTATAATATTTTCATAATGTTTTCCCTTCAGAGGTTATCTGTCAAGTCAGTATTCCATGACGAAGGCGTTGATAATGCCAAAGAACTACTCACTAATTTAATTGAATTTGAAGAGGATAATCCGGACAAATTACAAAATTTGAAACACATTGATGTATTCTCGAAAGTGTAAGCAATTTTCCCGTCAAATATTTAATTTATTGTTCAAATTACGCGAATTAATTTATTCGGGGGTAAGTCATGTGGTCAAATAGATTTTAAATTAATATAATTTTTCTTCGAATTTGTTCGCTTCAATTTGGCCAAGCATATTCCAATTCCAATCCTCCCTTTGTAATCATGTACACATTTTATTTTAGTGACGATGGGGGTGACAGAGGCGTGACGAACAAACTCGAACTAGCTATGGAACTAAAATTCAAATTGGAATCTTTGGACTTTCGTTTTAATGGCGAAGGAGAATTGAGTTATGACATTGTCGGAAAATACATCGCCAAGATAAGTCCCGCACTCAAAACTTTGGAGACTGGGTCTGGTTACTTGACAATATTTCCACCTCTGGAAAAGAATGTCTCATTTCCAAACCTCAAGTACTTAGATATCGGCCTAAATGTTCTGAGTTCGAACAATATGGATTTTTTGGAAAAAACGCCTAAATTGGAGAAGTTGATGATTGGATTGCACAAGATTAATAAATGTGTAACAGAACCACAATTATTTTTCAATACTATCACAATGCTACAATTGGACTCTCTTCGTCATCTTTATCTAGGGGAGAATATTCTCACAGAAGGTCAGCATTATTTTTGCATTCCATTCCCCTCGGACAATTAAAAATATTTTTCAGTCTACTAGGGGTATTTTCCCTAATTTATTATTATATTTTGTTATTGTTCATGGAAGATTGTGTCCGGAAAATCGGAGAATGGTTTCCAAATCTGTCCCTATTTGGAGCAATATTGGATGACAAATTACTTTGGGCTGTGTACAAGTTTTTGTACAATTCCTTGGAGGTACTGTACATAACGTCGAAACATGTGACCGACGCTGGGATAACAGGGTTGGAATTGGAAGCATCCTACCAGAAGAGTAATAGCAGTGAGCCCAAGCCATCTTCCTCGAAAAATTGTAAGTCTCGGAAAAAGAAGGCCAAATTTAACGATACGGAAAATCGAACATTCGTTGGAACATCAATTGGTCAAATGAAAAGTAAGTTTTATTTTACATAAATCCTACTTACGATACCACACTAAAGGCACGGTAAAAGTCCCAGTCAGAACTGGCTGGATTTTTGACACGTTGTAGCCGTTGACCTCCTGAACAATTTTTGTGAAGGAACCATCCCTAAAATCCTCACCGTTTCGGTCTTGTTAATACAGAGGGAACATGGAAGAGGTTTTGCATGCTTGGCTCGGCTTAGGGCCCCATGCACCTTGTGTATTAACCAGTCCAGTCCAAAACTTTCGGGATAGTTCCTTCAAAATTATTGTTGAGGAGGTCAAGGGCAACAACATATCTAAAAATTCAGCCAAGTCTCACTGGGGGGGAGAAAATTTTGTGTTTTTCTTAGAATTGCGACAGGTCATCATAAATGGTCACAAAACCACCGGATTGTCGGATGACTCAGTGTACAATGGATTCGTCTTGTTGACTGAACTGACCTGCTTAGTGTTAAATCTCATGGAAGAGCCGGTAAGCACTAACTAGGAATGCTATCAAATTATTCTGAATATTTTAATAATTGAAGTTAGGCTAAGAAATTGTGTCCCTCTTCTGGTATGTTAATTCAATATAAAATATTTTTGTTGTCATTCCAAACAGATTAGTGAAAAGGCTTACCGAGATCTGTGCAGTCGTCGAAACATAATTACTCTTGACACTCCCAATTTCTACAGAGAGCAAATAATGAAGAAATCCAGATTCCTAGGAATACAGCGTTCGTCAAAAATTAAAATATAACGAAAATAACGATAAGAGAATAATTTTTGCTACAACTATTAATAGTATTTTCGTGCAACTATTGTACAAAATGGAAGAGAGAGGTACATATTTTTCAACGATTTATTGACCATTGTCGTTGCCAAATTATAGTAGATGGAAAATAATACACGCTGTAACGCTGAGAATGAAGTTTGCTACAATGAAGTAATGCTCAGGTTCATAGTATTTATTCAGAGTATGGAGTCCATAACTTTTGTGTTAAGAATGAAAGCAAATAAAATTATAAATTCTAAATAAAAAAATCACTGTGCCACTAATTCAATTCTGGAAATCAATAGAGAATAAACTTTACTTTCAAATTAAAAACAAACTTTTAAAATCAAAAATCAATCAATCAATCAATACGACTCAAATTCAAATCCGTTCCGTTTCCGTTCAGTCCAAAACACAAAAATAAATTATTGAAAGTAATAACCCGGTGGCGGAACTCCATTGCAGCGTTCCTGCGTGAAATAAGTCGGCAACGGTTGAAGTGGTTCAGCTCTCATAACATTGGTATGAAAATTGTTTGGTCCAAATCCACCCAGTACATGTGCATGCATTGGTGCATGATTCGGCATAATTGGCGCCTGTCCTGAGAAATATCCATTTCCGTTTCCATAACCGTTGTTGTAATTTTGATTTTGAATTGGGATAGGAGCTGAAGTTTGTACTGGAGCGTGGTATCCTAAACAATTGTAAAAAAAAATCATATATGTGTATTTAAAAAAAATACAATGATTACTTGACATAGCCGAGGGTGAATCAAACATCTTGTACATTTCGTGTCTTTTGAGAGTTGCTTCCCATTTGGTCTAGGGATTTACATATTAATTATGTAGTTACCCTAGTAGTAGGAAAGCCAGTGGAGAAAAACCTCTTTAAAGCAACTCGGGGGAGAGGAGGTCGGATGAATTGAACCCCAGCACAGCGAGAGCGAACTGAACACCTCTACCACTAACTACGCTATAAGAAAGACCTGTATTCTGTATTTTTAATAAAAAAGGCGGTACAAAAATTAATTACTCACTTTGATAATTGGGAAATCCAGAGTGATTCCAATTCTGATTCTGATTCTGACTGACATTCTGGAATTGTTCCTGATGATGAGTCGGAACAATGTGATGTTTACTCGTCTTTTGTCTCGCAAAACAAACGTCAATCTTGAATCCATCCAAAAAACACCCATGCAACACACGCCGGGCTTGTTCAGCTTGTACAGGTGTATTGAAACTAATGTACGCGTTGTCATCTGTTTTTGTGACGCGAAGGACTCCATTCTCAGAATTTGCATTGAATACAGCTTGTAACTTTTCAATCGGTGTTGTCTCGTTCAAATTTTTTACGAAGAGTGTGAGAGTCTGCAGAAAATAAAATAATAATAATAATAATAAAATTATAAGCCACTTTGTAAATAAAAAAAACCCACTGATTAATTGACATAGCGGAGGCAGAATTAAAAATCCTGTGCATTTCGTGTGTCTTTTGCGAGAAGCTTCCCATTTGGTCTAGGGATTTAAATATTACTTATGTAGTTACCCTAGTAGTAGGAAGAACCAGTGGAGAAAACCTCTTTAAAGGAACCCGGGGGAGAGCAGGTCTGAGGAATTGAACCCCAGCCCAGCGAGAGCGATCTGTACACCCGTACCACTACCACTACGCCACATAGTAGACTTGTACCACCTTGTAAATTATACCGTAGAAAATAGAAATTATATTGTTTTTATTCTTACGTCCGGTTCAGGTTGTGCCCAATCCACATTCACATTGATTCCCCACATTGGAATTTTTCCAGGAAGCATTGTACGACGAGCCATGGCTGCGGCCCTAAGGAAAAAAAATTATGAGGATTTCAATTTTCAGTTATCAGTATTAAAATTACTTCTGTTTTGCTCCTTTTTGGAAATTAATTTTTTTCTTACTTGTGACTTTCGTATTCAACAAAGGCGAAGCCGCGATGCTTTGTTTTATCCACAGGATCATTGTACACTAACACACGAGTCACACCTTCAGTGATACGATTGATTTCTGTAAAAATTTGATCACGAGTTTTATCTTTTGGAATGCCTCCAATGTAAATACGACAATTGTCCACGGATCGAACCACACCGATCGGTTTTCCTATTTTAAATATAAAAAACACATAATTTCATTTTGCCGAAGAAATATTTTGTTACAAAAATAATTCTTATTATTTTTATTATTTTGACTTACCAGGACGAATATGATAATTGTTCAAATACAAAATAGCACTATTGGCATCAGCTGGATTGAAATACTGAACAAAACCATAGCCACGATTTGCTCCACTGAAGTCCATCATGATTCTCATTTCATAAATCCGTCCAACTTGACTGAACAGTGGAACTAGTTCGGGCTCGAACGCATCCCTTGGAATTTTTCCAATGAAGACTTCACTTCCTACAAAAAATATACAAATCAAATTAAAAATGTAACACAATTAAAAATTAATTGAATACTTCTTTTGGAATTCAACGCATCCTTTTCCTTACCTTTCTGAGGTGGAGCTCCCAAATAATTATTGGGTGGACCATAGCGTCTTTGTCCATTCTCTTGAACTACAGGCATACCTGTTTTTTCTACCAACTCCCTGAGTTGAGAATTCATCCTTTGTTTCTCCGCTTCTGCCTCCAATTTAGCCATGTGTACTTTATGTTTCAGCGGATCAATGTACTAGGTGTGTTAAAAAAATACATAATTAGGTGACAGACAACTAAAATTGAATTATTCGCCTTTATTACTAATTCAAAATTTGAATCTCGTAATTATAATTGGTAGTTGAAGAAATATACCGATATACCGAATATTCAGTCAACTGATTAATTTGTCCCGCTGGGCGACTAGGATGATAAATAAGGGGTAATAATGTGGGTAATAAATAAGTAGGCTAGTATCGTGTACGATCACGATACGTACACTCAAAAATAAACATTTGTAACTTAATTTTCGAATTTCAGGCGTTATATTTTATGTTTGAACAAATTTAAATATTGAACTATAAAGGGAGAATTTTTTTGAAAAATGATTTTTCCAATTGATAATTTAGGATAACTTCTTGATTGTGTGCGTGACCTCTGACCTATGCAAATGACATATGTCATTTGCATGTGTATGTATGTACATACACATTAAACCAGATTGACCACTTGCTCAAAATTTTAAATGCCAGATAGGTTCAATTCAATTAATTAAAACGCAATTATAATCATATGAAATAAAAAAAAAACGATTAAATATTAAAAATCATGAGAGTCACTGTTGACCTTACCATTTCCCCTGGGACTTTGAAGAGTGGTGGAAGTATGACCTCTGGATTGTACAAATTTTCCGGGATGTCATCATCATCCTCATGCGTAGGTCGTGCCTTAGCCACCGCCAAGGTCGATGAGGTCACGGTCACCATGCCCTTCCCATTATTCCCATTCTCCATGCCATTTGTTTTGTTTTCATTCTCTCTTTCCATTTCAAGTCACAGTGACAGTCAAAGTTCACAGGTCGAATGTCAAATAACAAAACATATGAAACTGAAAAAAGTACTGAAAAATATGACAATTTTCGCTTGTGTTTTGCGTGAGATTTCTGACGCAATTTTTGATTTTTCCAAGAAAAGCCACACAAAAAAAAGACGAACGAGCGCGAGCGAAGAAGTCGGGGCGCGCGTCGGGAACCTAACACAAAGAATTGAGGCAAAGTGAGACAACGACGCCCATGCATTTCTCACAAGGAAACATTTTCAAGTGTCAGACTTGACCCAATTCGACTTGTGATGTTACAAATACCGCCTATTAAACACCCGGGCGTTTATTAAAACTGACCCTCTGAGACCCGGCATTTATTTTAGTCCGGCCTTTATTATTTTAATTTCAATAAAGTTATTGACAAACAATGTACAGTGGACTCTCTATATAGCGAACTCGAAAAATGAACCAAAATGTGTCCAATAAAGAGAAAGTTTAATATACAGAAAGTGGAAGAACAAAAAAGTGTATGCAAAGGGAGTTCGTGCGTTCCTGACATTCGGGTCGGTATAGAGATGTGTACGATATAGGGGAAGTTGATATATAGAGGTTCCACTGTATACATAGGCGGGTATAGGAAAAAAACACCCGGCGTTTTAGTGAACTCTTCGGCGTTTATTTCCAAATTTACCCTTTATACCTGGCGCGACTTTTTTTTTGGGCCCAGGCGTTTAAACAGGACAGAGATATCCATTCGGATAAAACTTATGCACTATGAATATCATATTACAAAACTAAAATCCACTCTGCAAGACGGAGGAATCGAACCCCAACTACAACGAAGCATCATCATGAGCACAGCACACCAACACTCTAAATAAATCTGCCTAAGTATATGTCATCATAAATTGAGAACCCTCCGAATCCCATCTCTGTCACCTGTCGCCTGTCACTGACTTTACTTCAACAATCCATTAGACTAACGAGGGAAGTACCCCGGGTGCAACCCATCAAATTGGCTGTAAAATTTTTTATCCACTGGTACGGTACCCAAACTTAAGTCACCGAAACGTTTTTGTGCCATGGCCACTGTTACGGTCACAACGGTGACCTCTAAATTTTGGGGTCATATCGAGTCGAGAAACGGCGAAAATCTTATGGAAAATAACATGTAAATTCTCGACGAGCCAAGGGTCCCCTCTTCCCACTTTTTCAAAATCTCGAAGTTTTCGGAAATACCAAACTGAGAATTTCTAAACAAACTTTCGGAAGCCTGATGAGCTGGTAGCAGGTACTACAATATTCAAAATTCAATTATGTCAATTCAACTAATATTTTGGTAGTTGTTCATATGTACACAATACCCAGATTGGCCTAGAACGGCAGAAGCGGAAAAAACTATTTTACTTGTTATTCCAACATATTTTCTGTATGGACTACGAATATACGTTAACATTAGACCCTTTCATTGCTGAAACAATATTCTAAGACATCAATATTTGAATTTTTAAGCAATATTCCTTAATTCGGAAATACGATGGGCTGATTCGGGTCATATATGTACGTCATATCATGGCAGATGAGAATTTTTTTTGCAGTGCTACAACTATAACTTTGAAAAAATACTCGTCGCGTATAGAATAGTGTCAAATTTTAAGATACAACAAGCAACACTTTAGTAGCTGACACCTAACGTGTTAGCGAATTTTCTAACCACTGCTAAATTAAACACATGAACGAACTATGACCACAGATTCGGAAGGCTCTCAAATTTATTTCTAGAATCACAAATTATATGCCATGAGATAACATTAATTAATTTATTCGAGAATTTACTTAAAATACTTGAATAATAAATACACGTTTGTAACTAATACTACATGTGCAGTAATCTAGAATCTCACTTCTAATTATACTTACATAGATTCATAAATTATGCACTACACATTCCAAGAATCGAAATAAAAAAAACTCAATTCGTGCTTAGGTGCACATTACATGGTAGTCGTAGAAGAAACAAGGAAAGCAAACATTCTTTCGACAATTAGCGCATTTAATGAATCGATTTCCGCCGCAGCATTCATCATTGCTCCTGCGAATGGAGCAACGGACTGACTCCCCTGTTACAAACGTGAAACACGACTCTTGAACTGTCTGAAACTGGCTTTTATCATCTGTGAGTCCAGAAGAGAACCAGCTATATTTAATCATAGGCTTGAAAATCTCTGCAGACATTTGGTAATGAATCAATGAATGCATGCGGATTATATTATTCCGCGTGGTAACCTCGTCAACTTTATTCAACGAGTCCGAATAGTTTAGAGTAGCCTCTGCTTGAATTCGTCGAATAAAGTACTTCAGTTGCCTATTAAAAGTGGTATCTAATGGCTGACAGAGGGGAGTACATTTTTCTGGTATAATTTTAACTGTACAATTTGGTATTCCGTCTATACCAAATCGACCTTCATACAAGTCCGGAGACACCTGCCCATTCCACGAATCAATAACAAACAAGAAATCATTTTTCATTGATTTAAGTAAAACGTTATCGAGAAAGTATTCGAATAGGGACGATGTTAGTTTACCCGATTTGCTGCATGTCATGGTAACATTAGGACACATTATCAGATTTTCGATTACATTTACTCCCAGTTTCCCAGATTTTTCTTGAAGACAAACAAATACATCACCGACAATATCTCCAGCTTTGGAAATGACGTATTGAACAGTATGTGAGTGAGTTGCAAGGTTTGTTGGCGACCGGGAGAAACCAAATGTGTATTTTTCCCCAGTATTTGAAAGTGTCCGATTAGAAATAAGTTCATAATTAACTCCGACCTGGTCGGTATTAACTATAAGGTCGTCTGGGAAGCCAGGGGAAATTCTCTTAAATTCCAATTGAAAATTCCTAGCAGACTCGAGAATCTTGTCTTGACTTCGAATGTGACGCCGATTCACTAACTTTGTCACACGCCGAGATGTAATTACATGTCTGTTCTTAAAATTCGTGAGCCAATGTCTACTAGCCTTGAATACAAAGCTATCATCCAAGAAAGTCTGTGAACACTGAATACCCCATGCACACAGATTGTATTCATGTAAAATTTTAAAATCATTTCGGGCTTCTGTATAACGGTCGTACACATAATTGTCAATTTGAAGATACTTCTCGTAAGTCGTTCCTCCTTTTCTAATTTGCTCCTCCCATCTTTTCGTGTATGAATTGTGTTTAAATTCTTTCCCCCCATGTCTTTGTATGGAATTGAGATTCCAGTTTGGGTGCTTTGAAATGAGGTCCAGAATTTGTGCTTTTCTTTCCAAAGAGCATTCATCCGTGGAATCGGGCGCGAGCTCATTCCCGTTGTCGTCCCCGAAAATTGTGTGACCTTCCTCTTGACTCCATGATGAGCCCTGTGAGGCATTCTCGACTTGATCTATAGTCATATATAATTAATCAACTAGATGTGACGGTCAAGAGCTTGCTATAAAATAATACTACAAACTGTATTTCTAATTTAGCACTGGAACGGACGGAAGTGGACAACAATGGAGGGACAGGAAGTTTTATTGTCCTCGGTAAAATTAGACGAGCAAAACGCATCATTTATAAAGAAATCAGAAAATAATAATTTTAGTATTTGTGCTTAACAAGGTGTCAAAAAATTGCAATTTAATAGAGCTCTATTAAATGGCAATCGGTTCCAGTATTTGCTATTAATTAGAGCCTATTGAGTAATTAGTATAAGACGTTCAAAGCTAACGGTTAAAATAAATGTGTAATGAGAAATTACCTGTTAGTTCGAATGCATCCTCAAAAGCGTAGTCAGTCAAAGTCGTCAGAAAAGATTTCAGCAGCATCTTTGAAACTAAAAGTTCTTCCAGGGTAGCTGGAACTCCTGGCGGAAAGTCTGGAAACTCCAATTTTACCAAATCCACGAGCCCAGCAGCAATGGAACACGGATTTAATTCCATAATTTAGCTGAAATTTTTAGTGTAATTTTATTACAGTAATAAACATTGTGATTACATGGTTGGAAGTAGAGTGCCGTATAGAGTGGACTCTCTATATACCGAACTCTAAAAATGCAAAAAAATGTGTCCAATAAAGAGAAATGTTGATACACAGAAAGTGGAATAACAAAGTTTATTCAAAGGGAGTTCTTACGTTCCAGCAGACATTCTGGTCGATGTAGTGAGGCGTATGATTCAGGGGAGGTTGATATATAGAGATTCCACTGTACCCGAATAAGTACTGAAAAACGCATATATTAAGAAGGGAAGTGATATATAAAATGTAATTTTGACTTACACGTAATTTAGAACCTCCTCAATGCAATGCGATGAACAAAAAGTCCGGTTTGAATACGTATTACATGTTACGACAGGTTTTGATGAGTTTTGAAATTTCGTAGAAATCTTCACTCATAGCGCATAAGAAAATGCTACTAGTTGGGTCAAACTGACACATGGGTAATAGGTATATAATATTTAGGTAGTATTTAGGCTATTGTGTGCAATACAATTCTCTCACATTTTACCAAACAGAACAAATATGAATGTTGTGATCTGAAAAAGGATTACAAACCCGAATTTTTGGCATAGGACCCGCAACCAACCCATCTGGTTTCCGAAAGTCCGTTAAAATTCTCAGTTTCGAATTTCCGAGAACTTTGAGATTTTGAAAAAGTGGAAAGAGGGGACTCTTGGCTCATCGAGATTTTACATGTTATTTTCCATAAGATTTTCGCCATTTCTCGACTCGATGTGACCCCAAAAGTTAGAGGTCACCGTTGTGACCGTTGCAGTGGCCATTGCACAAAAACGTTTCGGTAACTTAAGTTTGGGTACCCAACCAGTCGATAAAAAACTTTTTAGCCAATTCGAAGGGTTGCACCCGGGGTACTTCCCTCGTCAGTTCATCAGTTCTGGACGACAATATTTTAATTAGTTCTAAACGCCGGCAGGGCAGACGGAACTTTTCCACTCGAACTCTTGGCTGACCGACCGCATTTGAAGTTTCGCTAATCATGAATATTCAAGCTGGGAATTTTTTGAAAGAGCTTACATTGTCGTGAATGAAAGTGGAAAGTTTTTGCTGAATTCTACCAAGAGGTAAACACTTTGTACGTTTCTAGTAAGGAAGGGTCTGGGTCATGTGAGTCATGTCGCGATATCCGAAATCGGGTTACACATTTCATTTCAGGCATAGAATGTAAAATATCTCAAGGCCAAGGCCAATCCACATTTTCTGGGCCCGATCTGTCCAATGCCGATAAAATAATTCTGAAACAAGACGCATTGTCTCCCCTCTCATTCACATTGGTTAATTTCAAATTCTGGAAATGATTTTCGAATAAATCCTTGTGCCTCCGGAAACACGTAAAACTAAGACCTCGTTTTCATATTACTTAATTGCATTATCAAATTATCATGACAATTATGTAATTCAGTTTACTTGCAGTAGTACAATAAGCAGGAGCGCACGGGACTTAATTGTTAATCAATTGTCGTCCGCATTACAAGTAGTTCTAGATAGACCAGACCAGAACCAAGCAGCTGCAGCAGAAATGTGTATGCCTATGCATAATTTTATCAAATGTACTGACATGACTTCCATCCCAATGTTCCCTTGCATACCAATTACATTACATTATTACCCTTGTTCACCGGCGAATTCAAGGTAGACAGACGCAGAATTTTGATTGCATTTTACATTGCATCTAATTTCCCTATTATCATTAACACACGAACACGATGTTATAATACACATACACCCAATATTATGTCCAGGTGTTTCATTCCACTCTATCCTCTATCTGACCATGACTGTCTTGAGTGCAGATCAGTCCGTCAGAATCTGGTAGCTGCAGGAACAACCATCCAGTTATTTTAATAATCACGTGTTCACTTTTAGCCGCAGGGCCAGGAGTGGAAAATGAATTGGAAAAAATTGCATGTACTTCAAGGTGACCCGCTAAATGTCAGTAAAAACTTGTAGTGTCAAATGCATTGTTTTAACAACAATTCCAAAGAATAGTATGACAAGGTGAAGGGAAAGCTGAAGATATTAGAATAACGCTTGTTCATCTTACTTCTACACACACGGGTTTACGCAGTATACAAGTACAGGCCGGGTAGAAAATCAAAACGACGACAAATACACAAAAAATTTGAAGTTCGATCATAACAAAAAAAATCATCTATTAGGACGGATTTCTCCCAAAAATAGTTTTTATAGATAGAAGGTTTAAAGACTTCACTGAAAATGTAATTGACACGATTCTAAAGTTGAGTGAATATTATTTTCTTTAAAAAAAGAAAAGAAACTCGAGTCCTCGAAAATCCATTCAAATGTTTTATTATTCTAATTTATTTTTTCCAAGAAAACAGAGATTCTATCTGGACTCTGGAGTACAGGCATTTTTTTAAAAAAAGACTCCAAATGAAGCCGAAGCCTTGAATAGTATCGCAATAATAATGGTCACCTTGCCTTGACTTTGTTTTTTTATTGCATGTGAGCTCAGCTCAGCTCAAGCTGCTTTTAATTTTAATGATTCCCAGATGCATTGCTTTTCCCTGCTCGGTTTCATCTGCTCTGCTCTTCAAACTGCAATCTGCGATCTGCTTTTACAATTTGCAGTTTTTTTTACCACCGACCGGCGCCCGGTAAAGGTTTCGCTTTTATTCACACACACATTTACCATTTGCCTGTTAGTATGTACAATGTGAAAAAAAACTTTAGTGAGCTCAGAGCTCACATGTTCCATTTCTTCACCCTATTTACTGGCGCCTGGCAAAAAAATCGATATTCTCACCAGTCCAACTGTAAGTTTCCGCTAAAACTCTGAGCCCTAGCCTAAAGATACGAAATCATATCAGTTTCAGGACCACTTGCCCAATTTTTGGCCATTAAGCCCTCACGAAAAGGTTTAGTAGATTATGTGGTAACTTTTGTTTCAAAAAGTTTGTCTTCATCATGACTGTGACACAAAAAGTATAGGAGAAAGCACAGAACAGGGTCGAACTCCACTGTTTGCCATTTTTTGATGAAACTTGCTCTATTCGTTATATTTTGAAATTTTCTTTCTCAAAATAGATTTTGAAACTTGAGAATTTTGAGTACCCATTCATTCGGTGTGGGATTCTGGTTTACTTGAGAGCGTTTAGAATATATTTGTTTGTAGTACAGGGTGATCAAATTTATTGTTATGCACCCGTGTGGACCAAAAACGTTAAAGCATTGACTCTTTGTGTCACTTTTTTAAAAATAAATCTGAAGATTTTGCTTGCTTTAAAGTTCAGTATTCAGTTTGGCTGGAATTTCTTCCTCTTCAAATATTTACCAAATGCGTTACAGAAGCTTCGTTGTTTATGTGGCTTATCTGATGTTTTTCACCACAGAGAAACGGTTTAATGACATTATCGTCAGGATATAGAGTAAGCAGTGCGTTTTTCGCTCGCCTAGCTAGATATAATAGTATTCGTACGCAGAAGGAGCCCTTGAATCCTTACTTTCCTATGCATGGTGGTGGGTTCGATTTCGATTCAATCCCCTGGGTAGACAATGTATGCAAGGTGGCATCGGGAAATGGAGACAATATTCTTTACCTCCAGCGCAGAAAGCGTAGAATGCGGGATGACTTTGACCTGACGTCGACGTTACATGCAACTTCAAATGTAAATGAATTATAGTTATTATACTATGACTGTTTGTATTGTACTTAAGAAAAATTGTAGAGTTGTGGTGACGGTCAATAGTTGTGAGTCACCCTGTAGTAGTCGTCTGCATGTGTAAAAGTATTTTGGCCCAGAAGAGAAGGATCACTCACATGCATAGACGCATGCAGTCGAATGTCTAAGTTGGGCGAAGCCACAACACACTACGGACTACGGAGGACTACGACGACGTCTACGTACGGGACGTAGTAATGTCACCCCAATAATTTATTTCAAACCCCAAATCTTGTCCCTCTTCTTCTGCCCGATTTTTTAAAAACCCTCTCTTCTTCCTCTGCCAGTGCTTTTCGTCTTTGTCGCAGTATTTTTAATCTGCTGTGCAGTGGCTTTGGTGTTATTTCAATTTGTGTCCGTGTCAGGTATTAAGGTACGTAAATATATCTTGTGTCCTTTGGATCATCCGGTCAATTGTCAATAATAGTAAATAATATTTAGAATTTTCCTACTTCCTCATATTGCGACAAATGAATTTAATTAATTATTGTTCTTTTTGGGTTTTTTCTTTTCAGTGTCAGTGAACGGTGCAAAAGCACAATCAGTGTTGGAAGCAATCTCGGCCTGTAAAAGTGGCAGTGCAATAAACTCATTGGTTTCATTGTTCATTATTGGTGTTTGTTTGTGGACAAACGAAAACGAACGAGAACGACCGACTTATTCAGTTGACAGTTGGTGTTTGAAATTAGTCAGTGATTGGGTGTTCGGTTGATTCGTCAGAATTGGAAAATTGGATTTGAAATATTACGAAGGATTAAGGATTGTCAAGACGAGATTTTACAAAATTGGAAATTGGATTCTTCGCACGACACAAGTGTTTGGATTTGGAAACAAAGGATTTGCGTAGGTAAGCACGATTACAATATTCAATTATATTACTATTTTTGGAATTGTTAAATTTAAATACAATCTATAATATAACTACGGACTATCCGTCTAATATAATGCCTCAGCGTACGTACGTATTTTAATTAGGGCACTCACTGCACTGTCTGCTTAAATTAAAATAGTTTGTATTAATTGGAGATTGAAATTTTATTTTGATTGAAACCTTTGTTAGGCCGAAACGATTTCGAGTGCAATGTACTCACTGGTACGGATACTCCCAATTTTTAATGATGTAATTTCACAGTGAATGTATTTGTATAGGGTTTTATGATTGATAAACTCATGACAGTGCGTTTTTATGATTGTTGAATTTGCGTAGTGAGCACAATAATTTCACGAATCACGATGCAATTAATTTTCCCTAGGGTTTCCCATTGTTTGAATTTGCCTGCATAAAAACAATTATTTTGTAGGGAGGTGCGCGTAGATTAATTTTAATTTTGTGAATTTTGAACTCGAGCATCATTTTGTAAACATTATTTACAAAAGTACATTTTCCATTTTTCGTAGATCGCTTTGATTGTGTTGTTAATTGGGTTTTCCAACTGTTACACGAGCAACACCGGCAGCACGCAACTTTAATTTTATTGTGAGAAAAACCACAAAACAGTGAGATGAGGTTTTTCTGAACTTCAAAAAAGCCTTGCCGTTTTAGAGCAAATATTTACTCCCGGTTGTTTCATTTTGGGCGCTTAAGTTGTCTAAAAACATGACAGATTATCAGTTTAATCATCTTTGTTTACTTCATCTCATGAAAAAATGAAAATATAATACTGAATGACATAAAGAATTATTTTTATTAAAAACCCTGCTAAGTCATAAATTCAAGGACTTATTATATCATGCAAGTCAACAACACGTCTGCGGCTGCATTATCGCTAGCGATACGTAAAAAGCTGGAAAATTTTTATTTGCCTGGAATACACATAATTTTCCCATTCTTTTATGCAGTGCCACTGCCACTCTACGGTTCACTGATTATTTTTTTTTGTAGTTGTTGTCTTTCTTCTCATACTGCAAAACAAAATACATTAAGATAAGGATGTTGTATATGACTATGACTTTGACTTGCACTTTCATATAAGACGGGACGTAGTTAAACCAACACTTAAACTGTACATGTAAAGTAACGTACTTAACTACCACCGATTAGGCAGAGATACGAATTTACATTACAATGTTCTTGAGGTCAAACTCAAATGCATGCAGAATTTTCTTTTATGTTTTACCGAACTCTGTCAGTTAGATATTCTGGAATGAATTATGGATATTCGCAATTTGAATTGAACTCATTTTTTTTTCTATATCCGTATATCCTATAATTGATAACATAATTGAGTCATGCTGAACTGAAGTCACTGTTATTCATATTCAAATTTAGACTTTCATTATCCTTGTTGTATGTATTTTCCAGTGTCAATTTTCACTTGTCATTTTCCTATACAGTCATATTGTAAACAAATGAACGTTTCAATGTACAGATAGTTTGACTGACTCGATTTTTTTATCATTCATAAACCGTAAACTCAATCGGACTGGGTGGTATATTTTAACACTTTTGTTTTATTTAAAGAATAACTCGATTATTGTCATTTTTTACTCTGAAGTCTGACAGATTTGTTGTCAAATAATTTTGCTGAATCACGAGCTGACTCATACTCAAATCAAACTAATTTTACGCTACGATAGAAAATATGAAATTTGGGAACTAATATAATTTTTGGACTGCCCATTTTCTTTTCAGATAGAAGTTAACATTGGCAGCGTTTGGTTTTTAATTTTAATATGTGAAGTTCGGGACAGAAAATGTACCATTTCCGAATTGTGCATTGTCCATTCGTACTTTGCAAAGTATTGAGCAGTCGCTTATTTATACGTCATCTCGTAAGCAATCAGTTGTTTACGAATAGTTTTAATGCATTCACACAAATCGATTTTATTTTTGGACGAACTCTGCTTTGCATATTTCTATTTCTGACATTTTCGGAGGTTCGAGCTTTGAGAAAAATATTTCAGAACTAGGGAGCTATTTATGAGTTCATGAGGCAATATGGCTATGATAGTAGCACTGATTCCAAAATCCAAAATCAATCTCAATCTCATTTTTCTCATGTTTAGATTTAAGTACTATTTCGTTTCAATTTCAATAGAATTACCAATTATAATAAGCGTAAAGCGTTTTATTTTAAAAATGGCATTACCAAAACTTACACACTGTGTGCCCCTAACTTCTAATGTCAAACACGACTAACTTAAATAGCAGCACTATTTACGCTAAAAATATGGTAGATCCTTGGGAATGAGAGATTCACAGATAGGGATAATTTGTAATGTATCGAAGCACTATTAATGCAACCATGCAATCAATGCCCTGCTTTGTGATCCTGTTGGATTAGCTAAAACCTTATGAGTGAGTTGAGATTTGTTTCCAGAAATAGGATAATAGGAATCATCTACTTTTATTGTTCATTGTCGACCATCAAACGGTACCGGTGTATATAATTAGAGTTTATGGTATTCATGTACATGTTGATAATGTTGAACATATGATTATAACAATAGTTTTGGCTCTTCTCCAGTGACTGTCACCCAATTTACCTATGTTCCATGTCGATAATATCGATCCCCTTTGACTTCTTCCCAGCTTTTATCTAGAATCTGGGACTAGAAAGGCGAAAATTATTTGATCAATCCTAGAACTAGCGTGCAAGCAAGTACTTATGTCACACACGTGAGCTTGTTAAAGTGGAGTCTTTCTCAAGGTCTAGGTTTCTGTTTCTATCCTATCCGGCTAGTTACTAGTTATAGGACCATCAACTTTTCCTGAATAGAATTTCTAATCAGATTCAGAATGAGATGAGAATTGGGTGCGGTTTTGTTTCATTTCGTGTTATTCTCCACAACACCATTACCATTACTGTTCGATCGATATAGCTGGCTTAATGGACATAATGTTTTGTTTTCCAAGTAAATCTGACAAAGTTTGCGACTGATGCTTTTTTCATTGTATTATAGCAAGTATAGGGTTCCTTACTTCCTTACTTATAACTCTGTTTTGTCTGGGGTTCGATCTCTCTGGCACCACCCTGATTGTCGTCATCCATTTGGTCTGCTCTGTCTCTAATGTTTCTGGACAGCTGCTGATCAGTACATGCATTCGTAAATTGCAAGCGCATGCGATTTTGATTTCAACATTAATCAAAACCGGTTAGCCCTTTAAACAGACAGCATCTTTTTTTGCACTCATTTTTTGTCAGTAAATGACAGCTGAGACAATAATTACACTAATTTGAACAGATAAGCTGAAACAGGTTATAATGAATGAGAAACGGGGATATTCCATACAACAGCGTTTTATATGCTTTTATGAAATAAAACAGTTTTTTTTAAGTTCTATGACTACTACTATATGAATAGCACATGTTTTACAGAGTGTACTATCCTTTGATTTCAAATGCGGAACACATTATTTATTGGTTGTTACGTGATGTCGGATGTCTATGAAAGTATTTGGAAAATTAGGTCGAGTAGTCGTGCAAAAATTGCTTGGCTTGGTTTCGCATGCATCGATCCAGTACATTTTGCTCGCATTACATATAATGTTCTTCAACTTTTCTGGGTCATCATTCTTATTCATTTTAGCCGCCAGCCAAAGCAAATGACTAACAACGGAACTAATCTTAATGTAAAATTCACGTCTGTTCAAGAGTCAAGAAAGCCTATATGCCAAAATCAAGTGTTAGTGTGTTAAACACAAGTATTGTATTCGGTACATAAAATTTTTATTTACTCATCCAAATTTTTGGAGTTTTTACATGTGCAAAGTGTACCTTGTTGGACTTGGAGCACTTTTACTGCATACTCTTATTTCATATCTCCGCTTTCATGCTGCACGAAGTCTAGTTTATTAGTTTTTATTAGTTGTAAGTTAGTTATGCTTGATCAAACCATGTGCAAAACGAAATTACCATGTCCGGTCCGGACTCCGGGCGCGGAACATTACCCATTATATCCGGCCTTGACTCACTAGTTTATTTTGAAGTTTTTCTGTATTTCTCATCCGACTACTTCCTTATTTGATCCAATTTGAATGAGTGTCTTATCCTTGTAAGCGTCTATCATATACTAATTTTCTTTAATCCAGAAATTGCCCGTTTATTTATCACCCGGCTCCGGCTACGCCAAGCCTTAGTTATGTTTCACGAGGTTTCTGAATAATTTTATTTTTTCAATGATCTAATAGTTTTCCTACTTAAATTTTAAAAATTGGAACTTGGGAACTGGTAGCTGTCTAGAAAAATACACTCATTCATTATTCAGTTTTTAAAACCTTTTAGCTTGAAATGGATTTTTTACGAAGCTGAATCGCGAAAACATGTGATTTATTCTATCCAATCGAAAGTGAACGGAATAATTCCGACTCCGATTTTTTCTTCTTCGAATTCGAATGTAAACCATGAAATAAATTAGATTCTGGTTTACACAGAAAAAGGAAAAGTCTCTGAAAGTAAAACGATAAATCTGGTGCTTACTCGCTGTGCTGTGGTCTACTAAAAATACAGAGGAGAACACATTAAATTGCATGGTCGGGCTAAAGTGAGATTTGTTGGAGAAATTTCGCTTCTATTTGGTAAATCCGAACCTAGCTCACGCTTAGCTAGCTTAAAGCTTAGTGATCATACAACCCATAATTCATGACTATCTTGATTCTTGATTAAAAATATTGAAATTGAAGGTTGATCCAACCGTCTAGACTCTCAGATAAACTTCGAAGGCTTTTTTTCACTTTTCCGATATCGATTCTTATATGGAGATTTTTACAATGACTCATATGCTTTATACTTTGAAACTTTAATCACAGTTTTAATATTTGGGTTTCTACGTTGGTGATATTAGCGTATTAAAGCATGCTAGACCAATTGATAAAGTTTCGGTCAAAAGTCCATCGTTGACTTTATCGTACTAAAGTTTGCTGGACCATTCTCTCGATTTTGAATAGATATTGAATTTGAAGCCAAAACTTCCACCTTTACTCCGGTGGTAAATTTCTGAAAACTAAGGAAATCCCTGAGGGGAAAATAGTTTCGACACCGATTTCCTTTAACAAGTTGAAGGATTTGGAAAAGCTGAAATTAATCTCGGTCTCGCTCTCGCCTCTGTGTAAAATCTGCTTTGAAGTGCGAGTTTGTGTTTTTTATCTGCTCGGCTGTGAGCTCATGCGGATTTAATGAATTGTGATGGGCCAAGTCGCCTATTCGCCGAGTCTGGCCTGGGCTGTCCAAGCTTTTAATCAATGAAGTCCCCTTGAGTGACTTGGCTTCAAATAAATTGGCTGTAGTCTCATCATACGTGTTCAGCTACCCTAGTTCACGGGGGGTGAGGAAGGCCAAAGTAAAATAGGGTGCTAAAATTGTACGATTT
>JAQGCB010000462.1:0-22102 GCA_034698835.1 Protaphorura tricampata
GCTAAAATGTTCAAAATAATTTTTGAGGACGTCCTGGCTGTTTCCTTGTCAGTTTTGTCTTAAGACCTTTCCTTGTAATTATAAGACCCTGACAACAAAAAGGCCCACCAACTAGGAAATGACTTAATGAACGTCATACGAAGTCAGGCAAGCAAACCGTGAAATTCGGCCTTTCTTCAAATAAACCGTTACAGTACAATTACAGTACAACCGGGAAACCCATATAAAGAAGAAAACGAGTAACGAGTTAGGTCATATGTTTGAGTTTTATTTTATTTAGTGGTAAGAATTCAATTCATGGTTTAATATCCCTGTAAACTCCTTGCCACACACACTTGTCATCAACTGGAATCGCAATGGAATTGGAGTTGGGATAAAAATGACAAAATGCGTTACGTTACGCATGTGGAAATCTCCTAAAATAAACTATGGCCCGACCTACGAGCGTGTGAGCATCTCAGGCACACCACACAGTCAGTTTTGAAATAAAAATAATAAATGTGTGCTATAAAAGTTAGAGTACAAAAGGTCGATCGAGGCAGAATGAATCTGAATCTGAGTGAATCTGAGAGATACATTGAAAATAAAATAAAAAGCTTATGTACTGTACTAGTTGCATCATCATCTCATCTGAATCTGAAGATAGACTGTGGAGAGGACTGAGAATTTTATTGGGCAATTTATGAAATCGGCATTGCCCAATAAAATGACCCTAGTCTATTTGGAAGATGTTTCACATCAGAATTGGCTTAGGAAATTCGATAATATGCAAAATATTTAATTTTAAATCGCTGATGACTATAAAGAACTTGCGACACCCGACCCGGCTTTTTCTTAGAAAATACTGAAGGGTGTTCTGAATTTCATTCTGAAAAAATTGACCAAATAAAAAAAGCATCTTTTTCTATTAACTGCTAGATTTTCAAATTCGAATTCTCTATGCACACCTAAAATCGTGCCTGATTTATTCAGACTCATCTTTGGTTTCAATTTTCTTTAAAAATAAACATTCGACAAAATACAGAATGCAAACAAAACCAAAACACAACACAGGTGTGGAATCCAGCCTGCCTGCCTGCCTAGCAGTCCCGGTCCATAAATAAGCCCATGAATGTCGGATTAAAGCGTTCCGTACCGTATTTCGTATTTTAACGGTTGTTCAAACTTGAACTACTAGGATTGGATTGGATTGCCAAGTGCGATGTGCGACGTGAGTGAAGTGAAAGTCACCTGTTTCATTCCAAAGAGACGATAATAAGTGAGAGATTTTTTTGATTAAGTGCTTTCGAGTCAACTCACCACCCGTTCTCTCCCCTTATAAACAATAAATCAAAACCAACTGTACTCGCTGTACGTTCGGTTAATAGTAAAGGAAGTTATAAGTACTGGAAATGTGTGGCACAGGCACAGGCACAGGACCAACAACTGCAAATGCTTACTGCTTACTGCTTCTTGCACGCACTCAAGAATGTGGTTGTCAACGTGCTAAAAGTCATTCTCGTAAATTATAAAACACCCCCATTCACACTGAGCCGAAACTGACTGAATAGAATACAAACCCGAGTATTCTGTCATAACCAGTGTGTTTTCTCATGTATTAAAACTCAATTCTGTACTATTTACAGTTATGACACTTTATACTTTACGAATCAACCGCAAAACTAGAATTAAAAGTCGGACAGCGCCGGTTTTCTCTATTAACTATATTCGCGAATATACTCGGCCTTCTAATTTAAGTTTTACGATTAAAATTAAAATTTAATTAAATCCGAAGCAAAATTCTATTATACCAGAAAAAAAAATATACTCACCCTTCAATGGCGAAAAGTTGGCTATATCCGTCCAACGCCGAAAGTCTGTGAATTCTCTTCTTTCTTCGCGGTCTGTCGGTCAAATAGAAAGGCTGAAAGGCCAGGGCCAGGGTCAGTGTAAAGGTGATGGGTAATTACCCAAGAAATTGAAGAATACCCGGGTAGTAGTGTGGTGTTCAGGATTTGGATTGGATTTCTCTGGATTTGTAGTCTGCTTCTGCTGCCGTTGCACTCTTTGGAAAGACTGACGTCTGGAAGTTGGAGCGGTACTCTCTCCACGTGAGACTAGACTGCTTGGAGTTCCTGGAGAAATTGGGAGAAAATGTCTGGTATCCTTTGGTGTGGTCGTCGTGTGGTGTCGTGGTATTCGGTCACCTTGAGGAATATCTGGTGAAACAGTTCAGTTCAGTTCAGTTCAGAGTTCGGCTTCTGTCCTGGAGTGCCGGGTTGGATGGCTGGATAGCTGGATAGCTTGGAACTGGAATTGTTTGAGGAGAATGTCTGGAGCAGCTGGTGGTGGTGGTGTGGAGTAGAGAAGAGAACAGCTGTGGATTGAATGGGGACCACGATGAAACTGACACACGCTCCAAACCCGCTCCCGTCTTTTCTCTTCTCGAAAAAAAAATAGTTTCGCCGTGTCGAAAGCCAGAACAAAAACCTCTCCAGAAGTATACGCAACGCAGGAACGAAACGAAAACGGCAACGGCACAGGAATTTCCAGCGAGATTCTCTCTCTCTCAAAAAAATTGTCAATGAAAAAAATATATTTCTTTCTCTCTTTCACGGTGACTAGGACGGAATTAGCGTTAACGTGAAATTCTTCGACTTCCATCTACACCCCCTGGCATTCATTTCATTCTTCTTCCGTCCAACTCAATTTCTGTTCAGACGTCGTTGTCGTTGTGTTTTAGTTTTTGCTCCGTGCCGTGTCTGTCACTTTGCGTGCAAAAACGCTTAGTCAGTAAGAGTTAGTTGTACACGTACGCGTACGTACACTTGCTTTGTAGTAAATTAGATTAAGATGAAACAGATTTTTCTTCCCTGGCATGGCATGGCTTGAGATATTTGGAAGTTAGCTCGTGCAGTCTCACCAGACACTTGAAAATGTCACTAGATAGATAATTCTTCAGTACAAGAGAAAATATTGCTGAGAGGTTGGAGCAACTGCAACGTATAAAAATTACCCGGGTTCGGATTTTAGCTTGGGCTTGGGCTTGGGACGTTTACACGGTCCTCCACGGCTGGTTCCAATTCTACCTCTGTTTCTATAAAAACAACTTCATTTCCCATGAGAAACAACTGGTGAATGTGTCTTTGGACAACTTCATATTTTTTTGACTGAGCCACAATTTTACACCCATGGAAATCTATTCGAGGTTTGTCCAAAAGTACGACTCGTTTTTTTCTTAGTTTAGACGTTGAAATTTTGTCTGGAATTTTTCTAGGAGTTTCGGTTTCGACAGTAGGATCTTCTTCAGATGGTTCTCGCTTGAGGTCATAACCGATTCGAAAAGACTTGAGGGCATCAGGACCCTCAACTAAGTTCATTGTTCTCAACCCTCTCAAGATTGAACCTTTTCTTTCTTTTTTTTTCTTCACAGCGACAGCGCCAGAAGTTTTCTGAGAATAAGATGATAAAAACTCTTCGGATTTGTAACTCAAATCTTCTTCGACTAGTTGTTCAGAATTCCCAGAGAATTCTAAAGGGAATTTTACTCGTCGTCTCCTTTGCCACTGTTCATCAACGTCTCGGAGGACAAGGTTCCAATGTTTATCAAAAGCATCTAAGACTCCAACACAAAAGCCTCTAATTCCAGTGATATTTCTCGTCCATACTTTTATCTTTCGTCTCTCTTTTCTCACTCTATTGAGTACAGACAATGGACCTTCTTCATCGTCCATGAGAGTTATAACATTTGGTTGTTTTTTCCTTGGGCGGAAGACTGGGAGTTGATGGGGTAAAAATTTTCTTCCAGGAATTGGATAAAAATGCTCTTCTTTTTTCTCTTCTACTTTTCCTTCTACACAAGTTTCTTCGGTAGATTTTGATTCCGATTCTGGTCTCAGTACAGGGTGTTGCATTGGAACTCCTGGAATTACTCCTCGTCCTTGCCCTCGTCCACGCCCACGCCCACGACCCCGCCCAGGTGGAGTAGTGAATGTTGGAACAGCCTTTCTGAATTGGTGGATACTGTAATATCCTGTAGGTGGTGGTTTACCCCTTGGAGATCTCGCTGTGGATGTAGATGGTGACGGATGTCTTGAGGATGATGGTTTGCAATTGATCGCTAATGAAGGGTCGAAATAAGGTGATCGCAGGTTCAGCATTTTCTCGACCATTGTGTCAGGATTTGAGTCTGTACTACATGAACTCCAGGCATCTGACTCTTCTGAACTCGAGTCATTTTTTTGTTTGTCGGCCATAAGTCTCCTGGAAGGTTATTAAGAAAGACGAGATAAGAGATGATAAGAATTGAATTCCAGGTAATAGTATTGGTATTAAATATGGTTCAATTCATATTTCCTACATAATATTAACAACAACTTTACACCCAGCCAGATTCTTCACATTGGGACAAGTTTTAACATATATCATTTTAAAACTTAGGTTAGCTTCGGCGGGTGGTATTTTTTATTTGTTTCTATATAATTATAACCGCCAGTTCGAAATAATTTCTTTGTAGCGTGTGGACCTATTCAGATACTTGGATATTGAACTTATTTTAGTCAAGTTACAGTGTTTTAGACAAGTTAACTTTTAAACGTTTATACAATTCTACTGAATTGGCTGCTGATTTGACTGAAGTGAGTTAGCGCCAGAGTGAAATGATTACGATTACGATTACAGATCGGGTTCGGGATACTCGATACATTACAAAATTCGACCAACTTAAAAATTAGTTTAAAAAAACAATTTTGATACGGCCGTCTGGTTTAGTAGTTACTGGATGATTACCTGACCTAATTTTTTGAAGGCATAATTTTTGCGTGAGCACTACGAAATTAATTATGTACTGTCCGGCTAATTCTGAAAATTGATAACCATTTCTGGGTCATTTCGATTATGGTAAATGATCGTAGATCGTATACAACCCCGGGGTTTTATTCATTCCGGGTGAGTCAGACGTCAAAGTACACGTTCTCCATAAGGACAATGCATGAGCCCGAAGAAAGACCTGGGTTGTATTTGAGCCGCGGGTTGTATTTGAGCCCGGGGTTGTATTCAAAAATAACATATACGTATATTTTTCAGTTAGACAGTGCTAGTAGGAAACCAAGTGTATTCCATTTTTAAATTGTGGGCGATACGTGGGTACACATTCAAAAAATTATTGACGTACGTAACCAAACATTTCTAACCAATAATTAATGATTCCAACACAAAATTCGTGGCTACATTATATTCAAAAAATTGTTGACGTACGTATGACGTAACGCTGAACATTTCTACCAATTAATAATTCCAGCACAAAATTCAGTTATAATTTTACCAATTTATTTCTCACCTTTCACTTTATTATCCCGAAAAGAATGTTCCTGTCAAGCCAAGCCTCAAATTTCAGTCCAGTTGAACTTTGACATATAATGTAAATGTAATGACTTTCTTAACTGAATGTGTTTACACTTTTTAAAATGAAATGAATTTGAATTTCAATGCGTGGGGTGAAATTAAAATTGAGCACAAAATCTCTATCACTAATCACTCCAAAAAAAGCGTATTTATGGAATTGCACTGCGCACTGCACTGAAAAATTACACAAAACGATATTAAAATGAGATCAAAATTAGCTGTGTTAATTAAAAAACTGGAATATGGAATATTTACTCAGAATCAGAATACTTCCCGGGTGAAAATTCCCATGTGTTCATAGAAAACCCGCTCACCAAAAATTGACTCAAATTCTTTGCAGCAGATGGACGCCAAGTAGTCACAAATTCTGAACGGCAAAGCTGAACGTAAATGCAGTGCAATAATGGGTAAAACTTTCACACAATCTCAAATACCGTAAATACCGTTGTGTTGTGTGGTAAAGACGGATTAAAAATACTATACAGCCCGGGGTTCAATTAGCAACCCAAAGTAAAATACAATACAATACAACCCGGGTCATCCATGAACTTTTTTCTATTTATTTCCATCATTTAGAAAAATCCCCGGACCGTCTGACCCAAATTAGGAATGTATACTGTCACGGCACCACGAACGATGCCAGATTCATTTACAGTTGCTAAAAATCTAACCTTCCGGACACGTCTTGGTAAATATTGATCTTTTAATGATCATGTCTGATTAAACATCCATATATTCATACACACATTCCACAAATTCCACTGGTACGCCCTTTTCCCTTTTGTTCCACGCAGACTTTGTTTGCCTTAGTCACATTTTGTTCTCCGTGAAAACCAAAAATGTACATCTCACTTTGTCAAAATGTTACCTCACCAATTCACCAACGATAATTCAAGCTTTGCACTTAAAGAATAAGGGTTCCAATAGAAATATATAGAATTGTAATTTATAGTAAATTCATTAGTACAGTTAGTATTTAATGAGCAGCGTTAACAATATATTTTATGCATAATATGTTCATAACTAATACTTTTTACGTATGGACATTCGAATGAATTGAAGACTTGTTATCCAAGTCTTACGATTAGACTTGAGTTCCGGAAACCACACCCTATGAGCGTTTTAGCAATTGTTTTTGCACAGGTGATACTTGATACAAATTAGTCAACTGCTACGCACACATTTTTTTTCACAAGGTCAAGAAACCAACAGGTAGTCTATGTAATGCCCTACTCGTCTTGTATATAATTTAATTGTATTGCAAACTGCAGCACATTAATTTTTGACAAAATGATTTCTCTTCTGTGTTTGTCTTTGTAGGTTCATAATGTTAAAAACACGAGAAAGATCGAACGAACTTACCAGATTCGTACCATCGAATTTCTGCCGCAAGTATTAAGAACATAATATGCCTAACACAGTCAATAAACTAGGCGTTTTATGCAACACATTTGTAAATGTTTCGTATTTTTTTCTATAATGTTTATTTTTATGGCATCCTGTCGAAGTTACAATTAAGTCTGACTGCATGGCGCAGACAATTTGGTTTGTATAAAAATGGTCACATCGACGTTCCTAAAAAGACAATAGTAAGCACTTATTCCGGTTCATTTTTTGTTGCCTTCTTTTTTATTCGAAGGGCATTTTTACGCACTCGTGGAATTGAACACAACAAAAAAATTCACATTCTTGCCATTGTATATTCTACGCCTTCATGAATGATACACAAAACTATGATGATTATGACGATGACTATGACCAGTAGTAATTGATGCGGATCTACTAACAATCGATTAATTGGGTAACCACGCCTGGAACTCTGGCCTTATAAATACAAATGGTCCAGCGCTTAAATGGTATCAGTCACTTCTCACGTTTAGTCGTCAAATATTTCAAGTTCATCAAAACAATCTTCCAAAATTTCAACCATGAAGTCAGCTGTGAGTTCAGAATTTATTCCATACAAAATTCACATATCGATAAATCTAATTTTCTTTAATTTCCGCGTTTTCCGCATATTATTTGTCATAATTTGTTTTAATTCGACTCGAATGAAATATTCAACTTTCTGTACCGACGTCCCCAGATTATCAAAAAACCCTTTTAATCGAACTGTGGTGGTTTGGGTCCCACAGATTTGCACGAGCCTAGAAGCCCTTGCCTTCAACATTGGCTTCCCAATTTTCGAGATATTATTGAACCAATTTTCCTCATTTTCAGAGTTCGATATATAGAGAGTTATCCATACTAATACGCAATACACCTACATTAGTTCATTTTTTAATTTATGGATCTATATATTCTTAGATTGCTCTCCTTTTGGTCGGCCTTGTTGCCTTGACCTGTGCTGGTCATCTCAATCTCGGATATCACGGTTACAGTGCCTTCCCGGCTGTCCATACCCCAGTGGCTCTTCCATACGCTCTTACACAACAATGTAAGGAAAAAATATACGAAGATTATTTTTCATGAAATTCATTACCATAATTTTTAATCACATACAGCATACAGCACATTCGTTCCCAACTACCAATTGGGATTGGATACCACTCTTCCCGGAAGCGCTTATGCAGCCTACCCATATGCTGCGGCTCCAACAGCTTACGGATATGGCGTCGTAAAAGCTCTTTAAATTAGACTTTTTCTGAAGAAAAACGTATAAGAAATGAATAAATGTCGGTTTTTTTTGTATAACTTACTCATGCGAAATTTTTTATTTATTTCATAGTGACTGGAATGAATTACAAAAGTATTTCAAATATTTTGAAATCATTCAAAATTGAAATATTCTTAGAATAGTCACGAAAAATATTGAAACACGCGAAACCGTTTAATTGGATATATTGACGTATTCAAGATTTTCCGAATATTTAAATAAGAAACACAAACTAAAATGAAAGTGATAAATAATACATAACAAATCTTGATAAGGATGTAGATGTAATTTGAGAAGTATATTTTGCATAAAGATGGAAAATCTGAGCCAAAAACATGCTAGGAATAATCAACACTCGATCACCTTCTTCTCATTATCATTCATCTGCCAATCTTCCCATCATCATCATGTTCTTGACATAAATTTTATCTCACCCGTTGAGTCCATAATTTCTTTGAACTTGTAGCTGTAGCCGCACTAGGCACTAGCACTTGGGCTCGTACTGCCAAGATTCTTATTTAAAATTTGAGTGGCAGTCAATTGCCATTGCATTTGCAATTGCCGTTTTGGCCCAGTTGTCAATTCGGTTTTACTTCGACGAATTTTGACAACATGAATTCCGAATTCAATGGTAATTATGAGCACTGATACTACCGTCCCTAATAAAAGTGCAAAAATGCTTAAAGAAATACTTCCAAAGTCCACACTCACAAATTGATGATTTGAGTCACAATTTGGTTTTTTCTCCAAATATTTTTTGGTCCATTTCTTCACGAGTCCGAACTCGTGCATCCTCAGTATCCTACAAAAAATTATATAGCCAATATTAATTAGGTAGCAAACTGAATGAATTTTTTAATCCTCGGTGGAAAATGAAAAATGATAAGAATTTGATCTCCCTGTTGTTGAATTTTTTTCTTTTGGCCGATAACATACATACATACATACGTTCCGTAACAATAATTAGTGACTCACTGAAAATCAATCGTTCGTTTGAAACTTGAATTTTTGTTGACCATTGAACCTTGTTTTTGCTCTCCACCATGTATAATCATCTCTCGAATGCTGCAAGCGTCCTCTTTACGAAAGTCGTGATTCAGACTCTCATAACCGTTCAAATGATTCACAATGAATACAAATGACCCTTTCGTTAATTCCTTGGCCGCCATCGTCGTGCTCTCATACTGTGGTTCAAGTCTTCTTCTCTCATACAATTTCTTTGCGTGTTGATTAGGTGATTCCTTAATTCAAATCGATAGGAAAATGTCAGCCAAGGTTTTTGGATTGAGACATCAATCATAAAAAAGTAATCTAAAGTAGGAATTAAAACTGCGTGTGAATAACAATTACAAATAATTTGGCAGATATTGTGTGTAGTATGCGAAAAAATACATACATAATAAATTTGGCGAGTATGCAAATCACTAAATTTACAGACTCGAATAAATCGTGCAGTGGAATTGTAATAATTCGTAATTATGTGTGGTAATTAATTCAAGCCAAGTAATTAAAGCAATTAGAATAAGATATGTACCGAATATTCGGATAGTTGGCCAAAATTTTCCAATTAAAAATTCTAACTAGTCCTATTGTATATTACCGAAAGGAACTTCCTAGGAATCGGTGAATCTTCAACGCTGAACGCAAAATCAGTGGCCAACAATTGTTCCATACTTTTGATTGGTTCGACCACTACAGATAAGAATGATATGAGTGTTCCGGCATAAACGGCATAAATCAACATCCCACTCAAACATCCAATCCCAACCACAATTCTCAAACAAGCAACAGTTGGTAAATTATAAAATCCTTGAAGACAAACTGTCCCCAATGCCCATTGAAAACAATCTGCGTCATCCCACATCGGTTCTTCAAGATCTGCCGTCGACGATACTGACCACGCTAGAAGCGTCCTTTGACAACAAATCAGTGTCATACTGGCCAAAATTAACCAAATACAAATCGCAAGCCATAAATCCCAACTAAATGGTTCAAATAAAGCAAGAGTTTGTGAAGTAGATCTTGGTTGTCTGTAAAATGCTGTGAGACGTAGTTCATTCGTTGGTATATTAAAATCCACGACACGACGACGGAATGGAAGTGATGCTGTGGAACTAATAGCCAAATCTGCTTTGTCTTGAAGAAGTAGTTGAATCATTCCAACCCATGTGTCATTGTTGACCAAATGACCCCAGGCATCAGTCACCCGAAGATCTATCCTGTCATCACAATCACTTTCAGTGTTGACATATGTATGTAAAGGAGTAGTAAAAAAATTATGATGCTCATTGCATCACTGATTACTAATTACTGTAAGTAAAAAGTACATAACATTTACTACAATAATAATGCTATGTTAGAATTCTCACGTGAAGTTCATTGTGCACTCCAAGGCTCTCAAGACCTCTATTCCTAGGCTGTCATGGTACGCATATGTTGTAGTGTTACCGTACTGAATTTTCGTGATGTTTGTGTCAAATTCGTATGCTTTGTCCATCTATTAATTATTTAGATTAATTTATTAGTACACGCACAATTTTATGCAGAAATTATACAATTTTGACTCACTACGGCAGCAATCCTAAATGGAAGCTTGTGGAAATTTGAACGACTCTTTTCTGATGAGAGGACATTTGAATAAAAGTCCATATTACAGTTGTATTTTTCTCCAGAAATATTACTGGTATTTATTGAATACTTGAAGTTTGAAATCAATTCGAGCCGTTTTGTTGGACTACAATTTAAAGTATGGACTCATTTCATTAATTCTATTACCATTTTGGAAATATTATAGAAATTAGTAATTACCGATAATGTTCGTATATATCAACCAATCCGGACTGTGGTTTGAGCACACCTGTCAAAAACCATGACTTTGAAAAGTTACCACTGGGAAGTAT
Organism: Protaphorura tricampata; assembly: GCA_034698835.1. Lineage (NCBI taxonomy): Eukaryota > Metazoa > Arthropoda > Collembola > Poduromorpha > Onychiuridae > Protaphorura > Protaphorura tricampata. Next base: position 10,939 of record JAQGCB010000462.1, read on the forward strand.
AGGAATATTACACGAATCGGAAATAAGAAGCCAAACAGCCGTTTTGAACAATACTTCCGTTCGGACATTCCGAGCGAAATTGATCTGAAAAAATAAACGAAACTAAATATACCTAATATGTAGAATTCTGGAGAATTATTATTACCACTTGAGCACAATCGTGAAGAAATGCAACCAGAGTGTTCCCTTCTGGTAACTTCCTTCTGCTGGATAGAGTCCTGCCTATACTATTTACACTGTTATTCTTGTTATTGTTCACAGAATCAAAATATAATTCAATTGACATAAATACTGTGTACTGTTCAAAACGAAAATTTTGGATAGGAGCTGACATTAGAGTCTCTTGTGGTAAAACGACAATGACGTCCCGGAATTTATTATTTAGTCTTAAGAAAATTTGTAAAGTTTTCATGGCTAAAGTAAAATTTATATTGGTATTATTGGTATTGATACTAAATTGTGAAAATTCCTCCGTGTTGACAGTGGCACTGTAGTCTTGGACAAATAAAATTATCAAAATTATATTTAGAACACAAATGTGGGATTTTGTATCATGGATTTTCAGCATTTATTACTGTTTTTAATTATTGTGACTGTCAAAATCACAAATTGACACATCCAAATTATTTTTTTTTGTGCACTGACAGACAAATTCAGAAACTGTAACTGTACTGAACACTTTTCGGCAAAAAAAAAGTTCATGTTAGATTCGAATTCGAATCAAGGCCTTTTCCTATTATTAGTTTGTTCACCCAAGTGTCATCGTCATCCGTCCGACAAAATGTCATTCTTAACAAATACCACATAAAATACGGAATGCCTACTGCACTACAATGAGAATGACACTGCATGAGATGTTATCATGTGGGTAGCGCGTGCTGCATGATATTCGGGGTTTTTGTGTCCACATCATCATCAATTGACTTGAGCATAATGGAGAGTGCTTTCTTAGGCGCGGCTAGCGACTGTCGGGTAATATCAAATGAAATCCATATTTTAATGTCAACCTAGTAATTGTATAGAGCCAGAGGATAAGAATGGAAAGTTTTTTACGTGGACGAGCTAAGGGTGATATTTGACAACCATCTCAAATCCAAATAAATTGCCAACTTTTTTTGCGAGGTACGCGAACGGCGAACTGTGTGGTCGTGTTCGCGTATGTTATAATGTGTGTTAATGTTACACAAGTAAAATTTATGCGAATTTAATACACATTATTTTATTACGAAACGAAACAGGCATGAAGATGCAGATGTACTGTGCTTTGTGCTAACAATAACATAATTAAGACGTTTCAAAAAATAATATTGGTTTATTTCAAACTACCTATTAGCTGCATGGCAGGGAATTTCTTCAATGGGACCTCACACGAAGCAGTGGCAAGTCTTTCTGGTTTATGCATAAGGTACAACGTACAGAGCGTCGCAGCTATGCGGAGGGTTCGATTCCATCGGCTCAACAATGTTACTGTACGTTTGTTACGTATTGCGCGTTTTCTAGGCCAAATAAACAGTATAGCTGAAACCCGGTGCACCGATGCATCGATGCACATCAATTCACCGTTTTTTAATGGAATTTAGGACACAAAAGTGCATGGGAGGCGGAAAATAAATGAGATGAAAATATTTGCCAACATTGTGGACTAACATTACATATTTTATGCAATAAATGCACCTTGAGGTGCAGTCGCAAATCCCCGGGTAAATGGAGACGTCTGGATTCTCTGGATCAGATACAAATGTTATAATGGATGATGTACTGTATGTAATGTATTGTGCAAGTTTTGTAATGAAAATGAAAGGCACAAACGGTTCACTGCAATCAATAACAGTGCAAAGTGTCAATAAATATTTTTGTTAAAGAATTAATTTCCATATACATAGTATAGTTCGTTGGTCATTTCTTCGCACTCACTAAAATGATCAGTGATTTAATTTCACTTAAAAGTAACAGTGAAATAACAATACCACATTATTCAGAAATATTTACGATCAACCTGTAGAAACATACATACGAACAATTTATCAAAAGCGGAAACTGTAATGTTATTTATCATTTCTTTCTGCTGTGCAATTCACCTTCTTGCATTATTCTACCTTCTTTAATTTACAAAAACCTAATTAATATTTACCTTTCCTTTCCAAAATCTGTCAAAGTTACCCAATTCCGCGCGTGAAGAAGTGAAGACTACATGCTCTTCTAACAAAACTCACGTTTATTCCGGATAAGAAAGTGTACATGCAGAAAACGTACGTGTCCGTCAAATAGAATGAACTACTTTAACGGTCGAACCGGCGTTTCTTTATATTAATTATTTGTTTCACAGTCAGCCAAAGCTAATGAAAGTAATTAGTAATTAAGTGCGTACGTGATACACGGAAAAACCCATCCACGACACGCCTCGTATTCTTAATTATAAATCTTACAGTGAATGAACGAATGTAGTCCAACATCAAGAAATATTTCAAGTGTTTAGTAATTTATGGTGCTACCGAAAGTACATGTTGGCCGTGCACTTTCAGTACTCATTTTATTTTGATAACGAAAAATTTAGATTTTTTAAAGAGACCTTCACAAAAAAATGACCAGCCAGTATTTTTTTGAAGAGGCTGGGTTAAATTGTGAATGTACAATTAATTTCTAAGCTTATGCATGCAGCTAATGTACGAAGATCTTAAATAAGCACGTGCATTTAATTCGGATGGTACTTGAATTCTTTCTCTCATTGCATTTAAAATTGAATCGAATTTGCATGAACGTGAACCCACTCTAGGTAAGACGCCATTGCCGTGACGGTATCAGAATACAATCATATATTTAATATGCGATAGAATTTGCAATGCGAATGCCCACATTACATTGACATTAGTCACAGTCATCATCTCTATACAGTACTTATGCGGATTGTGGTTTTTTTTTTGCATTGCCATTTTACTATGCAGTTTCAACCTGGAGCCTTTGTGATTGCATATTGCTATTACGCTTACGCCACTCCATGTCAACTGTCAACGTCCAAGAATGTAAGTAAGTTAAGGATTGATTCACATTCACAGACGTAAAAATTTTCCTTTCGCTTGACATGACGAGTCATAAATATTGAATGGAGCGTTGTCATCTTCAAGACAAGGGCCATTTTCAAAAAATATAATTTACGCCCACCATTTTATACCACACAGGCCGAAGAAGCCGCATCAAAACTTCGCAACGCACGTCGACGTCAACTGCAACTCCTCCAACTTCAAATTCCAAGAACTGCGCTGCGTAGCCATCCATATTTGTACTTGTACCGCATTTTTCTCAAAAATGGTACCGAAGGTCTGAAGGGTCACCGCCACCGCCGTGGCGAGAGGTTGGAATCTAATTAATTAAATACATTTTCTCATTTTTGCCCAAAAACGACTTAAGAATTTACAATTTAACAAATTGCAAGTCATTCAATGTTACATTACACCAACAACAACGACTACTAACGAGAACAGTAGTCAGTAGTCGTAGTCTACAAACCTAAATACAAAATACAATTCTTGCGATATTATTTTGAGTCCATCAAGACTCATTAGATATCTGCCATGTCCACTACAGTACAGTAGCGGTATCATTAGAGTTCTCAAATGCTGCACTGCACTGCAGTGTAGTGGGTTGAACGGTTGAAGTGACAATGACGATTGATTACTTAGCAATACAGCAATGCATTCAATGGAAGACTTAAATTGTAAATTTTTTTGGCACTTAAATTCTATGCACGGATGTATATAGTCTAGTCTAGACTGGACTCCATTGACATGAAATAATTGCATGAAATATTTATCCAATACAGCGTGAATTCACTTGTGTAATTGCATGGGTCTTCACCGTAGGTGCCAAGGTGTCGGATCGGAATAGTTTAATTATGGTAAATTGTAATCTCTACGATTTATTGCGTAATTTGATTGTGCACCCCAAAAGGGTATTCTTGAGAAATGTGAGATATACATTCTGTACAAAAGTTTATCCTCATAAACGTCCATACCTAAAAAATGTATATCCCACATACTTTTTAAAAAAAATAATACATTGGACTTGGCCTACTGAAACAATAAAATATTTTGACACATTTTGAGCCACCAAAGAAGCAACCTCGTAATCAAAAACTGTCGAACGTGAATCCAAATAAAAAATTACATGGAAATGTAAGAAAAAGAAACGATAAATTATTTATCCACCTCGTTAGCCACATAAATAAAAACAAATTGGTGGGTTCATCACTGGTACGCGATTGAAGGCAAGGCTGTGAGTTGGAGTGAATACAGTATACAGTTAGTATAGCGTCCCTACCTTTTTCTGACATCGCAGTCACAGGACAGCACAGATCAGCACACAGATCAGTACATAGAGCTGACAGGACTAGGTATTAATTAGGATTAATTTTTATGAACGAGGTGCGGGGCCGACGTTAAAAAGTCAGTAATTGTCAATAATGACTACTATTTACACATTGTTGATGATAGAGGCAGTCCATGACTTTTTTCCCTTTCATTTGAAGGTGGGTTTGGGCACGCCGTCGTCGACTATGCGATGCAGATGCTGTTTTGATATCATGAAAAATGTATTCATTGAGCTTCAACAATACGATGGATTAGTGGATTAGTCATAAGGGATATCATCTGTGCGTAAAACTCAGGCCTGGCCCAGGTTATGGGCTTCAGGATTACTCACGTGGTAGATTCCTTGTTCTTTACAGTAGAAATGGTTCCCTTGTGACAAAATCTACAGACATGAATGAAGCGAACGATGTGCGAATGAACTGTGAAGTATTATTGTTGTTAGCTATTGAATTTTAGTATTCAGAAAGGGAAAATGGGATTGGGATTGGATTGTTGTGATGTGTGAGATTTATGGGGATGGGTTCTGTGTGTTCGTCATTTTCTACTAGAATTTATTGAGTCCAATGAATGAGATTCCATTCGTCATTTTTTTTTCTACTCCCCATACTACACTCACGACTTCTGTTCTTACTATTCAGCTCATCCCAAATCATAGTTGGTCATTTGGATGAAAATTAAAGTCCAGGGTGGTTCATAAATATAATGTTTCGCTGATAAAATATGCAGAGCTGTGAAACCGCGTGCCTTGTAGCGAATGTTAATTAATGTATGCATATTTTAAATATAACTAGAACAGCTCTGAATAATTTGCAACCCAAATTACTGAAAGGCTGAAAATTCTGTGATTGCCAACTGTCAACTAAAGCACTGATTAATTAAATTGTCGCTGTATAATTGTCCAACGTTATACTGTGAAGGTGGAATTCACTGTTGTAAATAATGGATAACCAACTCGTCACAGCTAACTAAAATTAACAGTAAATTTATTATCAAATTACTAAAATTAATCAGTAGACAAGGAAAATTCTAGAGTACTAAAAAATGAACTAAAAATTGTGTGTAGTTGTGTTGAGTGTAAGATGGCGGAGTGCCTGGGTTGAGTGACTTTCTTCAAAGACGGGATCTTGAGAAGTGGCTAGAGAGACGAGGGAACAGAGTTTTGGCTCTGTATTCTGTGTGCTTTTGGTGAATCTGGAGGGAATAGAATATAATGGAAATTCATGGAAAGAATTTGTCTGATGCAGGATTCAACTTGAATTTCATCATATTCTTGGTGAACACTAGTAGAATTGATAGGGGGCAGTGGTAGCACTTCGAGTAAGGGTGCGCAATTTCACTTTGGTAGAACGAAATCCAGTTGTGTACAATTCTACATGTTTGTGTATGTAAATAATGATACTTCACTAGGAAAGTGGGTTTATAATAAATGAAATTATATTATAATTATAATTAACAATAACGATAATTACTAATCCCCTATGCTATCAAACATTCCGGCCCCCTTGAAGTGACCACTTCAATAATTCAATCAATAGGTAGAGGGCACACTTTCACAATGGGGCGTTTAAGTTCACCGACGGAGGTTTTAAGGGTTACTGCCCGAACCAGGTTATCTTCTCCGGGGTGAAGACTGATGATTCTCCCCATCTGCCATTTGAGGGGAGGAAGCTTTTCATCCTTAATAAGGACTAGTGTTCCCACCTTGAGATTGGGGCTTGTAGAATGCCATTTAGGGCGGTGTTGAAGTTGAGCTAGGAATTCCGAGCTCCAGCGACGCCAAAAATGTTGCATCAATTGTTGAGTTAATTGCCATCTGTTCAGGCGATTGACCTTTTCCAGGATGTAATCAGGTTCAACGATGGCTGTTAGAGGACGTCCAATGAGGAAATGTCCTGGGGTCAGAACAGTAAGGTCATTGGGGTCATTAGACATAGGAGTCAACGGACGGGAGTTGACACACGACTCAATCTGTGCCAAGGATGTTTGTAGTTCTTCATACGTGAGGTCAGCATTACCCATGATTCGTTTCAAATGGTGTTTTACAGACTTGACACCAGCTTCCCACAGTCCTCCGAAATGAGGAGCGGATGGTGGATTCAAGTGCCAGTTGACTCCTTCCTCGGATAAGAACTGAGTCACTGTTGTGTTATGAACCGGAGAGGTGACTAATTCCAAGACTTCTTGGAGTTCTCGATCAGCACCAACAAAGTTGGTTCCATTATCGCTGTGGATATCGGAAGGTTTACCTCTACGGGCAACAAACCTTTTCAGAGCTGCGATAAATGCTTCAGTAGTTAGGTCGCTAACTGCTTCCAAATGAATTGCTCTGGTCGCAAAACAAACGAAGAGTGCGATGTATCCTTTGCACCGTTTCTGTCCTCTTCCTCGGTTGAATCGCATTGTGATTGGACCAGCATAGTCAACTCCGGTGATCACGAAGGCTGCGGAGGGATTTACTCGGGATCGAGGTAGATTTGCCATCTTCTGAGCTTCTGGTCTGGGACGGTGACGATGGCAAGTTACACAGCGACGGACAAAATGGTGGACCACATCTCTACCACAGAGTATCCAAAATTGTTGTCTGGCTGCTGCTAAGGTTAATTGTGGGCCAGCATGAAGGTTGGATAAATGATAATGGGAGACCACAAGTTGGGTCAATGGGTGTTGACGTGGGAGAAGAAGCGGGTGCTTAGTATCCTCAGGGATATTGGCGAATTTGAGCCGACCTCCGACTCGAAAAACACCATCTTTGTCTAGGAACGGGTCAACAAATCTCAATTTACTTTTGTGGTGAAGTGGTTTGTTCTTTATAAGAGCCTTGTGTTCATCTGGGAATGCCGAATACTGGATTGATTTCACTAGCTTGATGAAAGCTAATTGAATCTCCTGTTGAGATAGGGGTCCCAGTATTCTTTGGTCTTGCTTGAGTTGACAATTTCTTATAAATCTCAAGCAGTATGCTGTGACACGCTTGAGTTTTGTCAGGGAAGAAAACTTCTGAGTTAAATCTTCACATAGGGTAACATGTACTTCAACCTTAGTGGTCTTTGCTTCTAGGTCTGTGACCTTTGTTAAGTTACGTAGAGGAATTTCAAATTCGGGCTCTGATAGCCAAGGGGGTCCATGCCACCAAAGGGGATGATTACGTAGTTGAGCTGGGGAAATTCCTCGGGAGGCACAATCCGATGGGTTCTCAACTCCTTTTATGTAATGCCAATGAGATGGGGAGAGGAGATTTTGAATTTCTGAAGCCCGGTTGGCAACAAAGGTTTTCCAGCGATTGGGGTAGGAACCTAGCCAGTCTAGAACCAGGGTTGAGTCAGTCCAGGCATGGACTTCTTTAAATTCCACGTTGAAGGATTTAATAATCAGTGTGATGAGCCGAGCCAGGATAACCGAGCCACATAGTTCGAGCCTTGGGAGAGACACGGATTTGATAGGGGCTACCTTCGTTTTGGCCATCACAATGGTGACGGTTGGTTTCTGATCAGGGAGAATGGATCGGACGTATACAACGGCTGAGTAAGCTGATTGGGACGCATCACAAAATCCATGTAGAGAATGTTCAGCTATGGGGTTATGTAAGACGTACCTGGGAATTCGGATGTTGGATATGACTGGCAACTCATCACAGTATTGTTGCCATTCGTGGATAATGTGGTCAGGTAAGGGATCATCCCAGGTCAATGGTAGAGTCCATAGCTGTTGCATAATAATCTTGGCTTTAATTGTAATTGGGGATAGCCAACCAAGGGGATCAAAGGTTTTTGCCAAGTCAGATAGTAGAGTCCTCTTCGTCATGGTTAGATGAGGAGTAGGAGGATTAACGACAAAGAAGAACTCATCTGTTCCGGGGTTCCAACTGATTCCGAGGATTTTATGGGTGTCATCCACATCAAAGGTTAATGGGGATTGATTTGCCCGGAGCTCAGGAGGAATTGTTTCAAGGACTGAAAGATTATTAGATGACCATTTAAGGAGGGGAAGGTGACCAGCATCTGTGATCTGGCTAATTCCGGCTCTCAATTCGATGGCTTCCACCGGTGTAGGAGCCCCAGTCAGTAGGTCATCTACATAGAAATCTTGACGAAGGATTTTGGATGCTAAAGGTAACTGTTGACCTTCATCATAGGAAAGTTGTTGTAAACATTTGGTAGCTAGATAGGGAGCTGAAGCAGTCCCATAGGTTACTGTTTTCAAACGAAATGTTTGAATAGGACGGTCTGGGGATTCACGCCACACAATGCGTTGATAATCCTGTTGAGATTTGTCAACAAGAATTTGTCGATACATCTTGGAGATGTCAGCTGTAAGGGCAATTGCGTTGGTACGGAATCTGAGGAGTAGGGGAGTCAGGTCATCTTGAAGCTTTGGTCCGACCATGAGGTTTGAGTTTAAAGACGCTCCAGATGAAGTCTTGGCCGATGCATCAAACACGACTCTGAACTTGGATGTTGAGGCGTACGGTTTGAGGACAAAGTGATGAGGAATGTAGTATGGTACTACATTATTGTGGGTTTTGGAAATCAATTCTTCAGAAATTAATTCCATATGGCCAAGGGATAGGTAAGTGTTCATAAAATTGACGTACAATTCTCTGTTGTCGTGGTTGGTAGCCAGTCTACGTTCAATGCTAGTAAACCTTTTAATTGCCATATTGTATGACTCACCAAGAGGACAGGCATCTTCTTTGAAAGGGAGTTGGACAACATAGCGGCCACTTGGATCACGGTTGTGAGTTTCTTGAAAATGCCTCTCACATTTCTTTTCTTCTGGAGTCAATAAAGGTGTAGAGGGCAGCTCTTCCACTTCCCAGAATTTCTTAAGGGTTGAATCAAGGTCACACTGGGTGTGATAAACTTTTACGGTTGCCTTTGGGTTAGGTTCTTCCACATTTCCATAGAGAACCCATCCAAAATGAGTGTGGAAAGCCATTGCAGAACCTTCTGGGCCAATGAGTTTTGTACCTATCATGATTTCGGCACAAATGTCAGCACCAAGGAGGATGTCCACTTTGCCAGGGACGTTGAACTTGGGATCTGCTAGTGGAAGACCTTCAATGTGACTCCACTTGGAAATGTCAATATTGTTGTTGGGTAAAGTACCTGTTACTTTTTTGAGGATTAAGGCTTCTACGTCTGTTGCGTAGTTTTTAGTCAAGGAGGTGATTGTAAAGTTTAGACTACCATGGGACGATCCAACGTTGTTTTGACTGAGGCCAGTCAGCGTGACATTGGCTCGTTTCTGTTTGTATCCCAATTTCTGGTAACAATCTTCGGAGATGAAACTTGATTGGGATCCCTGGTCCAGTAGGGCTCTGAAAATGAGGTCTTGTCCCTTGGCAGGACGGATTTTGACAAGAATGGTGGACAACAGGACTTGGACATTGCGACGGGAGTCGCTTGAATAATGTGTTTGTAAGGTTGTTTCTGTTGGTGTCTGATTAGCTGCTTGCTTCTCAGGCTTCTCATTTTTTCTCTCCTGGTGAAGGAGTGTGTGGTGGGGTCTTTCGCATTTGAAACATTTTTTGTCACTGCAGCTATGACCTTTTGAATATTTTCTAAGACAGTTGTTGCATAGGTTGAATTCTTTAATCTTCTTCCAACGCTGGTCAACTGTTAGCTTATGGAAAGTGTCACATTTGTGACCTAGGGGATGGTTGCCACCGCATAGGATACAAGAGGTTTCTTGTGTGTAATGTGAAGATGTTGTTGTTGATTGTTTATTTCCGACGCTGGAAGTTGATGGCTTGGCTTTTAAAGATGTGTCTTTGGTTGCCAGTGCACTGGCACGTTTTTCAACAAACTTGCATAGTTCTTGGAATGTTGGTAAGTCGTCCCTTTCAAGGGTTAGTTCCCACTGACACCGTGACTCCTTGTCGAGCCGCTCTGTCACGAAGAAAACCAAGAGTTCGTCCCAGTTGTCTGTTTGACAACCAAGGACCTTGAGGGCACGGACACACTCCAAAGTTGTGTCGTGTAATTTTCTGAGGTTAGCTGCGGACTCTGGTAGTCCAATTGGTTGAGAAAATAATCGCTTCAGATGGGCAAAAATATTTTCTCTTTTATTTTGGTAACGGTTGAGGACTATGTCCCATGCACCGATGTAATTGTTGTCAGTGACGGGAATGGACTGGATGAGCTTTGCGGGCTCATCTTTGAGAACGGACCTGAGGTATTGGAACTTTTGTGCTCCAGTTAATTTAGTTAAATTGTGGACTGATGCCACATATAAATCATGAAAAGAGAGCCATTCAGTTATGTTACCGGAAAATGTAGGTAGACTGAGCGTGGGCAGTTTCACGTAACTCGTATTGGATGAGCTCCCCGATTGTTGGTTGGAACTGACAGGGATTTGTTGTACGGTCCTGACAGACTTGAGTTTTATGCTGAGGTCATTCAGTTTGTCTGTCAAGATATTGAATTCTTGCTCGTTTTCAGCAGCCTCGTCATCATCACAATAAGCGGCAATTTCTCCTTCCAACTGATCACATTCAATAGTCAATAAATTCACTCGATCCGTTTGAACTTCGACCGCTGGTTGCGAGAGAGGGGTTTCTTGGAGCAGTTTGTCAAGGTTGTTGGAAGCTCTTGTGATCTTCCCTTTGAGGGTACGACGCTTGATGAGTAGAGCCTCCATTCTAAGCCAGTGCTGAATCACTGAAAAAATCCCTGATTTTCACAGAACTTTCACGGAATTGGTTGGATTAAATCCGGTTCGAAGGACCAATGAATAATTTGCAACCCAAATTACTGAAAGGCTGAAAATTCTGTGATTGCCAACTGTCAACTAAAGCACTG
>JAQGCB010000463.1:0-22070 GCA_034698835.1 Protaphorura tricampata
TTTATATGTCGGAGACTCATCTTTGTTTTGGCTCAATTACAACGATAATTAGTCAAAGGGGATAGTGAGAAAACATATTCAGGTATTTTCAAGCATGTAGTAGCTGAAAACGCACTTTACAAAGTACATAGCAGGCAAAAAATAATTCCCCTGCAGGTAATACACATTTGTCCACATTGTCCAAGCGTAGGTATGACACCCAGCAGTGACCTTTAGAGTAAGACATTATTTCGAATAGTTAATGCTTCTATGACAGGAATTCCAAAACTTTTAAAGTTTAAAAAATACTCACTATATTAGTTTTAAACGAGGACGTGGTCAAACTCATACCCAAATGTGTTAATAATTCAGGTCAACTTGTTTTGTATCATTCATTTTTAGAATACATTTAAAGAAACCCAGTTTGTACTACTTGACTCGAACTCCGCCATTGTAAATTAATTAAACGGAAATCTCTTGATGGAATTAACAGATTTGTAAGGATCAAGATACTTTGAAATTATTACAATTATGACTACTGTTTAAATGTTGAATGGTGAAACCTGTCCCAAGCGACAAAAATGTATATCTCGATGTTCAACACAGAACCCTATCTGCTTCAGGTGGCGGCCAACAGTAAAAGATATATGTGTACAGATAAGTCGTACTTCTTGGCAGATATTGTTTAAACTTTTTTGAAACTTTGAACTTTTTCTTGTTTTTTGTTTTTGTTTTTTGTTTTTTCCAATTCCTCATTTTCCATTAACGATTTTCTCGGGGAGAGAAAGGGATGATTGAAATAACACTTAACTGACTTCTTTGAATCTATTCCATAGGTCGACCCACCGTGCAAGTGACGAGGTCAGAAGTCAAAGGTCAATTTGGATCCAACGTGACTTTAGAATGTTTTATGGACTCAAATCCTCAAGCAACAAATTTTTGGATGCTCGGTTCTGGTAATGAATGATTATTGACATGATTAATCCTACCGGCTCAATCTATTATGAAATCTGTGTAATTAGGCATATATTTAATGTAATGCGTGTATTTTCAAAGAAGTCCTCCCTTTGTTACACACAACGAAACACAATCGCCATATTTGTCTACGTATTTCGATCCAACACAAAAAGTTGTACAATTTTTTTAACTTTGAAAATCCATCCACGCAAGCTCATATATACAGATACGACTCACGTCTTGGGAATTGAGAGTGCCACGAAAATAGACACACATTTTTATGCATTTCAACTGATTATGGTTCCTTCCAGCATTACAGTGAAAAGAAAAATGTACACAACTGCCAGTTGTTGAAATATTTTTGGTCGCGTTGAAGTGAAAAACGACTTAGGGATGAGATTGCTGTACTGGATGAGTGAACAAACGAATTAATCACACAGAGTCAGAGTCTGAGAGAAAAAACGTACGTACGAAGATGCGATGATCACACGGATCGAATGAATACACCAAAACTTGTTTTTTTTGCAAAATATTTCACCAACACAGATTAGGAAAGTCAGTCGGGATCAGGAATCGTTCGTAATATGTTTTTGAACATACTTGTTAACACGTCGGCTTGTTTACGAAAAGAAAGGACCTACCGGAGCGAAGGTCTATATACGAATATCTAAGAAATTAGTGTTAGGTAACAAAAAATATAGGCAAATAAATTAACAGGAAGGGTTAATTGGAAAATGACTGAAGAATAATTGATTCACATTTGCCAGATTCTGGATGATAAGAGCCTTGAAATTCTTGCAGTGGTGCATACTAGCATACTGTGAGTTAATACAAGACACTGTATGAGTCTTTTGCTTTGTTCTTCGATTTTTGGCACTGTGAATCAAATATAAATCACTTTTTTTTAATTGAAAAGTGAGGAATTTTTAGAAAACGAAGAAAACAGTATTAGAAAATGGCAAGAAAAAATTAATTAGCGCGAAGGATTAATCGAAGAAGATAACTGAAATTGTAGTGAGATTTTTTTGCAAGATACTGGAAATAGAATTCACCAGAAATTGGACAATGCTAAGAAATACACTACCGGACATGAATTCTATGTAAAATGTAGTGAGAAACCATCAATGCATGTATGGTTGAGAATTTTGCATAAAATCCAAAGCATTGTATCCCGAAAGACTTTGTCGATTAGTCACAAGTTTTGAAGTCAACTGTATTAAAAAGGTTTAATATATTATTATTTTTGAAATTATTACAGCACGGATTTATGATAACAATACGAACTACAAAATCATCGAAGCTTCCTTACCGCATTTTCGGTTTAGGAACAGACTTCGACTTGTCATTCTGAGTTTGGATACACAAGATTATTTGGAAACATTTCGATGTTTTTCTCACAATAAACATGGGGATGACTTTGGTCTCATCAACGTACAAAGTTAGTTTTAAGTTATTCAAAAATTATCGAGCTAATTAATAGAGTTAACTACTAAATTTTGACGACTTTATGTTCACAGGTGTTCCTCCGATAGTCACGACCTCAAATAATACAATTGGAGGATATTTAGGGTCGGACGTGACGCTTGAATGCAGCGTCCTATCATTTCCACTAGCAAGTAGTTACTGGTTTAACTCGACAGGTAATTTACTAAGACATGTTGATTTTTAGGCATTACCATTGTGTGCAGGAGTGTTCAAAGCCACTTGGCCACTCTAATGTGCTATTAACTACTACTTGGTAAGAAATTAGATGTTACATGCCTTTAAAATGCGAATTAAAATTTTTAGGCGACCAAATTGTGGACAGTGGACGATTTTCTATATTTAATGAGGAGCCAACCTCATTCCGGTACAAAACCCAGCTACAAATTACAAAATTGGGAGACAAGGATTTTACAAGTTACAAATGTATGGGACGGAATAGGATAGGCGGAAGTAACCAAACCATCAACCTCGTCAGTACGTAACGTCATGTATTCGCACTATTTCATTTTAATTGGTACACTTAATTACAAATTAATGAATTTACTATTCTGAAACAGAACTGAAAGGGAAGCCACCGAAATCCAGTGAAATTATTAAAGCTGGAAGTGGGAAGGCGTACAGAAGTTCTGCCGGATACCTTGTCATTGTCAGCCTTACTGTTTTATTCAGCATCCAGGCAATCAGTTAATCCGAAACGAGAACGATAATGCTTTTAGTACAAATATTTATAATTATATTGCTAAATATATGAAAATTAAATCCAAGTTATTTTCTCAAGCCACTCACTCGTACTGTTGTTGAGAGGAAGGTTGTGTTCATGTGTTTGAAATTTGAATGGATTTTTTGTCTTATTGAGTTTCTGATTTGGACAGGTTTAAATTGTTGAGGTATAATGTGAATTCAAATCCACGGAGATGTGGTTTACAATCAATTTCCGATAAAATCACAAAAATATTTATGCTAGAATACTCATTAAACTAAAACTAATTTCTTAATTAAGGAATAGCCGATAAAAAATGGCACAACCTGAAAATACACATGCTAATCAATTTATTCTAACGCGAAAGTGGTCCACTGTTAAAATCCAATGACCTTTTGGGTCAGTGCAGGGTAGAATCAAAATCAGATATTTTTTGTGTGCACAAAACTTAATTTACCAATTCATGCCCTTAATTTGTTGGAGTATTCCAGTGATAACTTAGGAGTAATAAGCGTCGACAGAATTAAACTGATTTCTAAAAATACATATGTTGTTTATAAGAATTAAAATCAGATCGCTCCCTAAAATATTCAAATTATTGGATTGACCTTGTTTACCATTACATACATTGTATACGAATACTGAATATTGGTGGACTGTTGACGCTATTACAGTAATATCCTGTTTATATTAATGTCCTGTTATAAGCACTAAACAGGAAAGCTATTTTTAAATAAAATAAATCATGACGAGAATCTGTAATTCATAACAAATAAACCTAGGTCATCACGATTCAACCGAAAAGTTGTAACGGGACAAGTTTGTATGAATGAATCTCTAAGAATTTGGTCTAGATATTTATTATTAGAATAAAATACGTAATTTCAAATCTACGCACACGGTACATGAAGTGCCGTACTGTTATGTAGCCTAATGCACTATTGACATTAATACACCCAGTAAGTACAGTGCCCCAGTGCTAATTCACTGGAAAGTTTCTGACGTTGAATTATTAATGAATCTCACATTAGGAATTCCTTGTTAATACAAATACCAGTTGATATTCATCGCATGACAATATTTGAGTCATGCAAGCAAATATAACACGTATAAATAAACATCTACTACTTTTACAGCTTTCCATTCTCAATTATTTATTCTATCTGAACTCTCTGGTCGCTTCTCGCATGTTTGATTTTAATCATTACATTCTATTAACACAATCATAAATACATATGTCAGTTACATCCGGATTTAATAAACTTCCCACTCAATTTAACTTAACATCGCAGTAGGTTTAATTAGTTGTATTGGGGAGCTTGACAAGTCCACAACGTTAAAATCGAACTGATGCGAAGTGTCGTGTTTAAATAATAATGGGACTAAAATCCAAAGCAGTTCTGTTTCTGACGCTTATCAGCGTTGTAAATCTCGTACCAGTAAGTAAAACTATGTATAAAAATACATTAACATTTTGAAAATGTTTCCATACTTCTAATTAATTTTTATAATTTGATATCTCAGCTGTCTTCCGGTTTCATCCTCACCGAATCCGAGCAAATAACATTGGAAGTATGTAGAGATCTTCTACCATTACAAGAAAGGTCAAAAAATGTGAGTGACCATCTGCGTGAAATCCGACGTTTCTGTCCTGCAGTAGCGGAAATCCAACATGACCCAAAATGGACACCAGGAGAATTAATCATGCCATGGATGGAATTAAACAGGGACCGAGGGAAATATATCCCTGCTATAAATGAGAGTGAATATGGACCGATTACTTCGACTAGCCCGAGTGAAATATTCCCAGATGCGTTATTCCAATTCACTCGTCCGTATAACCCTGTGATACTTGGGAAAATGATTGAGAATTTATCTGGGTACAAGAATAGTCCGAATTTTAGCACAAAGGCTGTGAGGAATGAGATATTTTATTTTATTCCGTCCATCCAGCCACCGTCTGGTGGAGTAGTTCATTATTGTATCAAGAAACGTTGGAAAACAAATGACAGAATCTGTACGCACATTTGGGAATTTAGAGTTGCGACTAGTAATGGTATAAGTGTTACTTTGCAAAGAGAGTATGGTGACAAGTTGGCTTTATTATCATAAAAACAAATGTTAAAATGTATGACAATTATATGTGTGTTCAAATAAAAATGGAATTTTAGTAAAATCGAATGTGTCATATTTTTTGTATTACAGGTAGTACAGGGTGGTAAATAACATTACACATGTCGAACTTGAAATTATAATCATTCTGGCTAAGATTCGTTCTGACGAAAATAAATAGTTGTTGAAATAGTGTAGTCCACAATTATCTGACCAATCGCTGGAATCGTCGTCTCCGATAAACAAAAGAATGGTCCAACAATAAATTTGAGTGGTACACAACATTTTAGTCGACGAGATATTCTACACTTTTCAGACTTTCGTCCTCGTAGTTTCAATCTTACGATTTCAGCAGAGATTGTAGACAATGAACAGAGGTGCTGTACAACACACACGTAAAATACAATGAAAACAAGTTCTGCAAATAGTATTGTCATTTTCATCATGAAATGTGAGGACCAATCTCCAACTAGAACAACAACGTTGATGACCACCAAAACAACTGCCACGATAAAAGTACTGGCTGGTAATGCAAACTCCCCGCTACAAATATTAGCCAATTTTCCAGCGATTTCCACTGTCTTGTATAATTTAATCCAGTAGGCTGAGTTGGCCAACTTAGAGTCTTTGTCAAAGTCCTTCAATGTGTATTTTCTGGGGAAAAAAATTAAGGTTATAGTAAATTGAGACCGGATAATTTCCTGAGAATTTTGAAAATAAGTAATTACGACTACAACACAAATTACAATTTCACTTTTGATGTTTTTCAGCACTAAAGACGCTCTGAAAGTGCAAAAACGTTAGTCGACGATAAAAGTAATTCAGAAAAAATCATTTCAGTTACTCAATTATAATTGCAAGCACTTTCTAAGTGATTAATTACAATTACAAATTACATGCAAATTTTTTGTAATTGTAATTGTGTCATTTAGTTACAATTGTAATTGACCCAAGTAGTGCAAAGAGCCTTGTGGTACATCCAAGAAACGCAGACGATTAAATCTCTCCTGGCGACATAATTTGGGTCACAGGATTAAAGCTTTTCTCTAATTGGCCGTTCTTTCTACTAAATGGAAAACTATAGTAAACAATTTTACCAAATCTCACCACTTCAACACATGTTAACTTTCGTTAGTATTTCAAGGTATCATGCAGAATCAATATACAAGTTGACTCAAAGACCATACACTATAATTAAGATGATACTTTGCGGACTGGTGTTGGTTTGGACTGTGAATGCCTTTGGTTGAAACTTTGTACAACATGCATAATGTGCTCAAAGCCAATAATTTTGAAAGGTAACGTAACGATGTCACCGATGTTTATATTGAAAAATTCAAAAGTCAACCTGTGTGTATCAATGAGGCTTACATATTTTTTTATGCCGCACTCATTAAACTCACCTCATTTCATTGAGCAGGGCAACATACAAGAAGATGGAAATTGTGATGACCGCTGCATAAAATAAAACGCCAGAACTGTGACTGCAATAAATTGCAATTTCCAATAAAGCAAATAGAATCGCCGTCCCAAATGATCTATGACCTCCTCGTGCGTCACATATTGGGAGGACGGTGCTGAGTAAATGTAAGTCACACTGAACAAACAAATACGTAAAAGTGCAGTATCCCTGCATAATTATTATCAAGAAGAAAAATAAATTGATCCAATTAGTACAAAAATTGTAAAGTTTCATTCGAATAGGCCAAGGCACATGTTGTTCCAATATTTTATAGTGCCAGAGAACAATATTCATGTAAGCGACGATGTCATGGATTTTCCAAACAACATTGAATTGAAGGACTGTAGCCCAAATTGAGAACAGAAGACGAATCACTCTAAATTGTGTGCTGATTTCATCAAAGTTCAGTACATTTAAGTAAGTGTCACGGGATAGAGAGACAGCTTGACCCAATGTCGCGAGTGTAGAAATCGTCAGGGAAAACACCCAGTATATTTTTCTACATATTGAATCGTTGTGTTCAAATAAATTAGTTTTATGATTCCAAAAAAGTGGCAAACTGCCACTATAATTTCCATACTTCACGGAACGCAGAAACACTTGATTAAATTTTTCCATTTTACTAAATGTGAATAGCGGCATACAGCAAGATTTGGTAAACGTATCAGGGGCACCGTTTGGAAAGGTAGTGGCGCATTTTATACTCACGATCCAGTAATTCCAGTTCAATTTCGTACCATCCTACCTAGTGCCTCACCATTAATGCTTACATTCAATTTTTCTGTATGAACATGTTCAACGGGATTTTAAGTTATAAACCACCTTGTAACCACCTTCCATTGATTTTGAACCCTCCTTGTTTTCTGAACACACCCACCCGAAATTAAATATTTACACTACAACCGTATTACAGATACGAACGAACAATTCCACATAGTACATATTTCTATTCTACCAAAACCTTCATGTACTAAAACATTCCTTGATAGGCTAGATAAGTACGGGTGATTTATTTTTGGAGGAATTAATTGGAGACAGACTTGTCAAATCTGATGATGATTGATTTGATTAGATTTTGCTTCTGTATACTTGTAGAAATGAATGCCTCCAGAATTCGACATCGATATTATTGAACCTTGAACTTTTTGAATAAAAACACACTTCAGCCCACCCGAAATTAATTATTTACAGAAAACCTCAGAATGTGTTCCTATCATTAAGATGGTGTACATTGATTGTGCCAAGTTTTAGTTGGTATAAAGAAATTCCCACTGTATATCTCCGGCCCTGACGCGCCGGGTTTATACTTCTGTTTAGATTCATGTATGAATAATTATTTTTAAAGCTAATTCTCTCGCCCTAATTTTATTACTGTTCACGGACATAGTAGAAAACACATTTACAGGTACACGAAATTCCAATTAATATGATGAATTTTTATTATATTTTATTGCATTTTGATTCCCTTCAAATCAGAAGCGTCATGTTTCGAAGAATTTGTCACAAATGTTTAAATAATTGTTAAGTAGTTCATCTAATTGTAAGAACAAAATTCGTAATTATATCATCATGTAGTTCAACCCATTTTTCATTCCGTTTTTTACATGGAAATTGGTATTCAAACGATTGCGATATCAGAGCATCCTCTGAATGTTTCTTGATCTCCACAACCAACGCTCGAAGTCCCATTCGCACAAGTTCCCCAAGAATTTCCTTCATGAAAAAAAAAA
The DNA here is from genome assembly GCA_034698835.1 of Protaphorura tricampata. Classification (NCBI taxonomy): domain Eukaryota; kingdom Metazoa; phylum Arthropoda; class Collembola; order Poduromorpha; family Onychiuridae; genus Protaphorura; species Protaphorura tricampata. The sequence continues at coordinate 8,426 of JAQGCB010000463.1, forward strand.
TACCTCAATTTTTAGGAGAATGTTTCTCAATATTGTCTAAAAAATTTATTTCACGAATAAATTACTGACCTGTTCTGTAATTCCAACGTAGTACGCATTGACTACATGTTAGTCCGGGAGGCAATTGGACGGTGGAATTGTAGAATATGTAGAGATGACCCTCCGTACGTACAGGGTATTGAGTTCCACTTCCATCAGCAAACTCTAGAGTATATTTCCCAAAACAAGACTCTTCCTCTGGTACGGTTGGATTATTTTGTGAACAAAGATTGAATTCAAAATATCCCAAATGAGTTGCCGTCATTTGAACGGAAATTGGTATGATCTGGAGAATTCAACAATAAATTCTTTCAGTTATTCAACAGTTTTTTTCTCAGTTATAATTTTTCCGGCAGTCATTATTCAACTTAACCTACCTGACCAGCACTGTAAGTCCTAGTAATGATTCCACGGCCATAAGTACCGCCATTCTCATTGGCTCTTGGCACTGGATCAGCATAGTTATCTCCACAAACTCCACATTTGCCTCCATTTCTCCCATACTGGATTCCATACCCACCACAGTATAATTCATTGTCGTTGTAATTTGCTGGCGGGTTGTATTTCTGAAATTCCGGGAATCTCCAGAGCGATGACCTTCCAGGTGGTTCCATTAGCCTTCCATGACCCATAACTTTTTCGGTATACTGGATATACAAAACCACTGCAATGATTAATATCTTTAACTGCATTTTCCTACTTTTCTAGCTTATTTTTGAAATAAATTAAAATCGAACAGTTTGAACTAGTTTTTGCTACTGGAGCTGATCCAGGGCATTTTCAGTATTAGTATGAAAACATTGCATTTGATTTGAATTGAATTGAATTCGCCTGACCTAAATGTCTTGAGCTTCTCTCACGTGCAAAATATATTATTTTTCACAGAAATCGTCTAGTCGTAAATCTTGAGTCAAACAAAAGCATATTCATTTTGATTAATTCTGTTCCATGCGTTCTGCATTAAACATTTTATTGTTTGTCAATTATTGGCTTGTCTCAAAATCAAACTCAAAATCTTGCGTCGATTCAACCATTGTTTTTGTCATCATTTTCAAACCAGTTTTTTCTTTAGGTTTGTAGTCCATGCTTTCCGTGCATTGGTGAATAGGTTTGAGGGCTTATTGCAAATTACAAATACCATTCAACGAGCAATAAATGTACAAGTTAATAGTTTGAGAGTACTCATGAATCTTTATGAGATTAGAGCGAGGCATTTCGTATTACTGGAAATATTATTCTTGAATTTCAAAATCAATTACGAATAAATACAGAATATCAGAGAATTCAGCTGAGCTATGCTAGAATTCTATGAAAACTAAGAACGTGAAAACGGAAACTCGCCATGTACTCGAAAGAATTCGAATCATTCAGCGTATACACTAATATTTAAATACAAAATATTTATTTGACAATTATTTTCCTGAAAATAACAATTTACATTGGTGGTTGGTTCAATAATATGTTTTTTTAGTGTCACTCAAAAATTCTGCCAAGAGAAGTGACTGCAGTCTATCTGTAGTTCTTAAATATCCATTGAATGCCTGAAAGTCCACAGAGTTTAAAAATCCACAGGGTTCAAAAAATTTATTCCGTCATCCAAAAGCCTGATTGTCTTGATGACAGACTGCAGTAATTGCAAATTCTTATTCAAAAGTTAAATATTCGATTTCTTATCGAGAGTCTCAGTTTTCGTTCGCATAATGAGAATGAGCAGTGGGCAGGAACGAACAAAATATGCGGACGATTTTACATGTCTCACTCTACACTAAAATATACAAGCATGAGAATTATCGGAGTGAACACATTCAGCGTATAGCTTCATTTGATTAAATAAAAATGTATGTCTAGTCTAATCTAAAGTTAGGTTTGCATTTGTGAAGTTTGGAGTTGACAAATCAGTCAGTTCCACCAGTCAGTCTGCACTCCGAGTGGATCTATCATCATATTCTATGCATTGTTTGCATTAATTTTATCTATTAGGGTATACACATGTATATTATTTTCACGAACGTACGAATGTCTGTCATTTTTCAAGTAAATGTTTAACTCATCATTGCATTACAAAAGAGTATAGTAGAAGGAGTAATCCCTAATCTTGATTATCCAAAAAAAGTACAGTGCTATGAGTTCATAGATTCCTGATTAATTTGTATTATCAGTTAGTTTTGACTTCTGGGACCAGGGATAGACTGAAAGAATCACTGCCTTTACATTTGTATTGTCATTGGTTAGCTTAATACTGATTGTGAGTCGAAACAGACAGCATGGACGGCATTTTTAGTTTGGACTTATTATACGAAGTATCAGCCGAGAGAATTGGGTAAATTGTCATTAAGACGATCCACCAGAGCATCTGATTTTTACAACAATTTATTGTTTCTCGTGAATTTTATATTGTGAGTGCCGTTGTTGTGGTAGTTCCTTATATTACAGTGTACTGAAAATGATACCCGCGAATGGGACTGGAATTGAAACTAAAAATTTGATTCAGACAATGAAAAATGTTCAGCACGGATCTCACGAGAAAACCGGCGAAAAAAATCTCAAAGTTGGTCAACGAGTTGGTTATAATTTGAAATTGAAAGAACAGCTTAATCTGGAAACGACAAAGACGATATTATATGGGGTTGTGAAATGGATGAGTTTGAGTGGGAAAATTATTGGAGTGGAATTCGTAAGTTTTGTACTGAATCTAATCTGCATGGTGGTTACAGTTTTAATGCTTAATATTATTGTACAGGGTAGTCCATAAATATCAACCCGTGATGTAAAATGCATATGTAAAATATTTACGCCAGGATGACGAGCTAAACTGTTTGTTCTGCAAAAATATGTTTGGTACAAAATTTAATTAGAGCAAACGGCTTTAGCACCTCAATTAAAAAATAATATATTCTACGAGTAAATTTTTTTGAAACTTTAAAGTACAAAATATATGATTTTATTTGCTTTATTGTTGTGTCTTCAGGATGAAACAGTCAACGAGCCATATTTTGGAGTAAAATTGTATTCTTCAGAATTCTTCAACAGTACTCCAAACCGTACACGTATTCTCCTCGAAAATGATCTCATTTTACCTCCAACTACGGCTGAGCCAAAGCCAAATATCAGTTTTGATGATTTGTTGAAAGCAGGTTCATCTAAAGGATATCGATGTATTAATATGAGTTGGCTGAATGGGGAAATTGGCAAAATTAGGCATCGCAAAAATTCTAAATCTCCCGTGAAAAATACATGTAGCAAGAAGTCAGTCAACATTCCGGAAGTAATCCCACCTCCAAATATGTCTGAAATCGTTAAAGGTGAGAATTGTATAGTGCGCAGTTTGAAACATGTCCCAAGCGACCATAGCTTAGACAAGTGCAGGTGGTCGCCTGGTTTACAAGATTTAATGCGATTCTGTATTGAAGATTGCTTATTCCGAATAAAAATTGACACTAAACTCAAAGGAATTTTTTGCAGAACACAATCGAGGTATGGAATGGCAAGCAAATTCTTGTTACTTGGATGCAACCTTATTCAGCATGTTTTATGCCACCGACTTGTTCGACAAAACTTTGCTAGAAAATACAACACAGAAGGATCCGACGAATAAATTGAGTCAAAAAGTTATGTCTATCCTGAGAAATGAAATCGTTTATCCACTTCGCACGAATCTCAGTTGTTCTGGATCAAATACGGCCAAACTACGGAATGCCCTTAGACATTTGAGTGATAAAATTCAATGTCAATTCATGGGTAAGAAATACCAAATTTTCTCTAATAGAAGCCCGGGCTTCTATTTACAAAATTAAGATAAAGGGTACTGCTTTCCCCTGCTTTCTCCATAAGTATAACAGTGAAAGTACTCGGCTTGTATTAGAGACCCGGCTTCTATTGGAACCCGGCTTTTAATAGAGAAAATCCGGTAATATGGGTACGGGAGTATCGGGAGTATGCAAAGTGCAAACAGCTACCACGCTGGACGAGGTCTGGAGGTCTGTGCGCTGCGCTGTGGATTGCGTATTTGGAGTTAACATTAAAAAAAATTACAATTACAAGTGTTTTCATTTTGACACGAAAAATTTGATCAAACCCCGGTCAGGGCATGCCAGGGCACTCGAGAAAAATATGGCGTATCAAGGTCCTAGGGTAAGGTCGCGTCATTCCATTGTTAGCATGTCGAGCTGTATGAATTTGTTGTGTTTCATTTTTTGTCGGATTCCGATCCCAATTCGCACACGGAAAGTCGGTAAAATCTAAAACGATTAAGTCTTAGATACTATCATCCAATGTCGTCTGGATGGAGGAAAATGTCTGAGAAAGTCCATGGTTACTTTTTTTTGGTTACTTACTATGCGTGCGTGCTCGGATGAATCATGCATATATAATTTAGTACAATTGTTTTAAAAACGATATTAAAAAAACAGATGCAGAGGATTTCTTATTTCTTCTGTTGGAGCGATCCCTCAATATTCAAGAGTTCCTAACATACAACACCGGAGTTTCAGATTTCATACACCAAATCATTATTGATAATGATGATCCACGGAAAATTGGATTTGTTCAAGATTTACTGGAGACTAGCATGAAATTAAATGGCGATTTAAGATTAGATGGAATCCCTGTTCCGGCCTTTTTGGTGGAAATGCCTCGTTCTAACGGTTCACTGGTGAAGTTCAATGCTGTAGTACCTAATCTCACAATCAATCTTACGAAAATTTTATCAGAAGGTGAGTTCATTTGCATGATTGACAACATTATAATTCTACTAATATTTAAGTAGGCATATTTAATAGTAAATGTATTTCTGTAGGATCATGTATTTGCGGGAATGATGGGATCTGGTTTTGTATGCAATGCACTGAAGAATACAAAGGAAGAGGTCAATTAAGATGTCGTTGGGTTTCCTTCTGTGAAGATGCCAAAGATCAACACATTATCTCTCATAACACTCATCAATTGTTTCCGGCAGAAATGTCTATCAAAGGAATTTCTGTAGAGATGGACTTATTGGCTGTCATTTGTGTTCGAGCTGTTCATTACACAGCGTTCGTAAAATGTGGGAAAGAACGGTTTGCTCCTTGGCTTCATTTCAACTCATTAGACAAAGTAAAGCCTAAACTCAAGTTAAAGTTACTTAAAAATATCTTAAGAATTGATATATTGTTAGTATGTATTTTTTTAACTCAAGATATATAATTCTGATATTAATATTTTGTAGGCTAGACCATTAAAAGGGATGGGAGAATGGCTGGACAAAATTGAGAGAGCACCTGCGAACAACGTCGAAAATATTTTGCAAGGATGTCCGGAAGAGTTACGCCGGATTGCTTTGGATTGCCACATTTGTATTTACCAGCCTAAAGTGTGAATAGGAAACCATATCCCCCAAACTTGAGACTGCCCTTATTGCAATTGCCGAAAACGGCAGGTTATACATATTCTCGCATGCTCTTAAGGTATGTCCCTCGAAACTACAAGTGTTTTGTATAATTGTACAATCGTTCAAGGTGTTATGCATTTTTCTCGATTTTAATAAAAAACAACCTCATTTGCATAAGAACTTTATTGACGCTTGGTGACGTTCATTTCTCCGTAGCTTTTTTACTTGTCATGTCCATTCCAATGGGAAGGTTATATAAGAGTCGTCACAAAAAGTCAAAGATTTGACACACAAAAGTAGTACATTTTCTTATAAAGACGTGTATCGTCTTGTGTCCAATTCTTTTGAATAATTTAACACAATAAATAAATAAAATTCAAACAGTTGAAGCCTCTTTGGACTACTGTGAGTGATTAATCGTTGGTTCTTGCTGAACAAGTTTTTATTCACATTAATTTTTTTATCCGCGAAGAACTAGACACATTTGCAGAACCTGACGAAATTCAATTTTTCATCAATCTGGCAATCCATGTGTTTAATTTGGAAATAAAGGTTTAGCAAACACAAGTAGCAAAACCTGCAGGGCCACAGCCACACCCTCTGAGTGCTAGATCAAGATCGGTCTTCATGTTCGGTGGAAGAATCGTAGTTTGAGTACGACGAAATTCTGCATGATCACCGTCCCATGGTCCAAGTCGTTCTGGTCTTTCCCATGGTTTCGTCTTGTAACAAAAACGCCAACCGTCCAATGCTTGTTTCTCCTTTCATTAAAAAAATATAACTCAATAAAATTTTCTACATGCTTCATATCCTGTAAGAATACATAGGTTGACATTTCTTACCCGAGTGAAAAGACGATCTCGCCATTGATCTTGTTCAAAAGTTTTAGTGCAAAATCGTTGACAGAATGGAGCATAAGTGTGGTTCATGATGGTTTGGAATCTTGGGGTCCGACTCTGATAACCTGGATTCACACCTGGAGCAAACAAACGTTCCTTCTTACAATTGTATGGGTCTTCACAATTACATTGCCCATGACATGATCCAGTAGAATGTTGAAGGAAACCACCCTAGAAATATACCACACGACAAATGCATAATTTTGAAACTGTCATATATTGTAAACTTAAAATATTTTCAAAACACTCACGTTACTACAATCTTCTGGGCAAATATCAGTGAGGACAGCCCGAGGACTCATATTGATGCAAGGATCCATAAAAAGTTTATTGGTTTGAGCCCCATAAGTATTTCCAAATTTGAATCGATACTGTGGGACATATCCCATATAGCCAGGAATCATGTGCGGCTGTGGGGTCATCATTGGCCCATTGTTTGGAAAAGATGCACACTCCATGACTGTATTGTACTGATAAATCAATTAATAACACTCGGATATATTTTGACAGATGCACTACAAACGATTTTGTATCCGTGAAATGAATATAGGTATCGTAGAAGGTTTCAATAATTTAAATTGGTCGTTATGAATTTACGAGTCGGGGATTTAAGTTTTCCGAATTCCGAATTTGTAGAGAATACACTCGCACACCTCTTCTAAAATCATACGATCTGACATTGTCGAAATAAGAGTTAGTTTGTCACAAAGCAAATGGCTTGTTTCCAAAGGCAACATTGGCACATTCAATTCTTCAAAGCATGAAGCCACTCAATTGTTACGACGCTATGGTGGGAGTTCGACCCTACGGGCAGACATGGCGTTTGTTTAAATATATTTCCTCATCTCATGTTCCCCAGTAGCTCTCATAAGGCACCCGTAGTAATATGACCAAGGCATTAACTCTCAAACCAAAAATCAAAAACCATGACCTGAACGTTAAATTGATAATAATCCGCTAACTATTCTAATTTCAGTTAGCATCAAAGTTATTCTGTAAAAGAATGACCTCAGTAGTAGCAAAATTGGAGCAAAATTCGCTTAACTATTACGGTTACCCGATGGGACGAAATTAACATTACAATTCATACATCTGGATGACGAATTTCCAGACTAAAATGTCATCAATTTTTACCGCTCATCATAATTTGTGATCACGATATGCATCTGGGGGCCATTACAGAATTAATGGCCGCCTGAGAAAGGCAAATCTCAAATTAGGGTGCCTGAATGAAACATGACATTAACATCCACATTTTAAGACTTGTCAATTCCTTCACAACCAACCATCGGGATATTAAAACCTGCAGCTAGAACATGACTAACCAGCACGTATATGAATTTCTTTGACTGGAACTGAATAGTCAGGATTTTCGAGAAGGGTAATATTTAGTCAATCTGACTCAAACAATACACACGGAATGACCTTTTTATATAAAATTATTTTTTGAAACAAAAATTAATTTCTACTCCGTGATACCAATTATTCAATAAATTCATTCGTGGCCAAAATGTCTGAGCCTACCAACTAGCAATAGAATACACAAAATGTAAAATCTAATTCATCTGGCCAGCGTGTATGCTAAAAAATAAAACTTATAAAATATAAAATGTGATACAATGTGATTTATTGGTTTCACTTTCACGATCCGCACTAAAAACTAAGTTCTCAACTTCTTCGACACAATTTAATTGTCATTGACACGATTAAAATATTTAAAAGCTATTCTTATTTTAATTTTAATTAATTTATGTATAAAATATTTGACACACCACAACTTCTTTTCTTTTCAGTCTTCTGAATCATCTCCGCCGCTGTTGAAAGCCTTGGGATATTCCACAAGAAATTTTCTGAAACTGGCTTTCTTCCACAATGATCGACAATTCCTTTAATAAACACACACAGAAATTTAATTAGAGAAATGAATATACTTCATATGTATTTAAAAGATAACGTAAGGAATGCACGACTTACCCATCAATAAAATTATTGATCTTGTCCTTGATTGTTGTATCCGCATTGTGAAGGTATGCGAGGACTTGGACGTGGCCAGCGTTTTCCAATGAAATATGTCTTAAGAGTTCTTCCATGCAAAATGCTTTTAGTTTGTCCAGTTCATATTTGTCAGCTGCATGCAGAATACCGTTCAGCATATCAAAATCGAATGGAATGGCTAAAACTCCTGTGTAAATGTACTTGAGCAGCTCCTCCATTACACATGAATCTACATCATCGATTTTTATTCGGTGTGTTGATTTTTCAATCATGTCGTGCTCAAACATTCGAGAAAACACAGGACTCCGAGCTGAAATCAAACAATAGAAACTATTATTCTTTAGAAAAGATACCGATTTCCTATCAAAATTTACAGATCACATATTTTTACATGCCATATCACTACAAGTAGTAAGAACCAACGTCAGAATTACATTTGACCAAGAATGCTAAACAAAAAGAAAAAAAAAATCCGACTTTCTCAGGGTCAGGGGTTGCTATATTTAGCGGAACCCTGAATTTAATTATGAGACTTTTGGTCGATTTTTGCCAAGGCAGGCTTGAACTAGGGAGATAAAGTTGCGCAGTTTGACCAAATCTGTGAAGTTCAGAGTGGCAAGGCTTCTGTTACTACCACATCTCGTTTTGGTGGTGTCATTAAAAAGATTTACCATGGAATCGATGAAAACAATGCATTAACAAAGTATCCACCCAAAAATTAAACGTTAAGGAAAACATTTGCCGTTTTTAAACCCGAATACTTAGAACTTACCGCTGAGAATAGTTTTATGAGCACTTAGTGATTCAGTCCCGCACTCAATTATCACGTCACAGCCTTGTTTAGTTGCATACAATTCACTGATTTGTCTTAGAAGTTCTGATTCTGCATTCAATTTTCGATCAGTTCCGACTGGCTCAATACTTGGCGTTGGATCACTCACAATTTCTAGTTTCACTTGAATACATAAAGTAGTGGTAGTGGAGCTGAAATTCTCGATCATGATGAATGGTGCAGACGTAGCAGCAGCATAGGCATTATAATTAGTGCTCCCATTTAGTGGTTGAAATATGTGAGTCTGATATCCGACGACTAAGAAATAAATAAAATGAACAATTAATACATAGAATCCTTAAGGTACTTTCCCACAGTCCTCGTCCGAGTAGAATAATAAACAATGCTAGTATATTAATATTAAAGTTAAATATATAGGGGGAACTAAAGTACGTACACTTACATCCAGTGACACTGATAGGAGTTCCAAGTTGATTGGCTGCAAATACTGCAAATCTAGCATTGATTGGACCTGTTCCTCGACTGAGCAATTTGTCCAGGCAGAGAATGATCAACACACACGGCTGTCTAATTGCAGATCGAGTTCCATAGCTTGGAACAGATGTTGGCTGGATTCGAACATACCTGAAATCAAATAATTCAAACAGTCTTTAATGTGAACTCTTCAGCAATACTAGTTCCGAATTTATATTCGATTAATTCACAATAATTATTCTTCTTGTGTACGAGAATAAGGAAAAACTGGAGAAAATAGAAACAAAGCGTTGAAGATCTCTTCCAACACAGTGAGACAGTACTCTTTGTCACCTCACAGTGGCTCACAGTCACAATGCCAGATGCCAGCACACAACAATCAATGAACTGACTTACTGACTTTTGCAGATTTGACTTTAAGAGCTTCTACTTACCACTCTGAATTTTTCTGAACTTCTGCTCCAGCCGTGAAAGTGGAAGACCGAAATGGAATGAACATGGGTTGACCGTCAACATCCAATGGAGTCTGAGAATGACAGATATCATGGAAGTTCTGAATATTCCAGTTGAACACAGTCGTGGCTGATTTCACCTACAAAATTATGTACACAAAATGTTTTAAAACTCCAAGTCATAATCCGCTCCTGTTGTATGAAAATTATTCACTCAGGTTTGTTTGAATAGAACGCAATACCTCTGAAATTGCATAGATTTCGTTGACACTCACAGAACTGGCGTGAAAAGCATAGTTTGAACTCGGACCCGCTTCAAGTCTTTTTCGCTTTCTAATCATTTCTGGAAGATGTGCAGCCTGGGCAACTTGGTGCGAAAAATTGACTGCAAAATCTTGTTCCGCGAATGCATGTGCATGAGCGTGAGGGGCCATGCCTGGTGGCGCCCTTCCATGTGCATAGGGTGGTAAATGATGCTGATGATAAGAGTAAGGGCCACCAAACATCTATTGAAGGAAGTAAATAAATCAAGTTAAAACATTTGTCTAATTGCTCGAGAATTTCAGAAAAACTAAAGCAAAGTCAACTAACTTTTAATGATCTCAGTGTAATCCTCCCAAAATCAATATCTCATCAGTTATTCTCGATGAAGATGCCGTGATTATTGTCCTCCTGTTCGAAAGATAGTTCCAACCAAAAGGAGTACCCCGGTCAGTCAGTAAGCCTGATTCACTGAAAAGTAAAAGAAACAGTTGAAAACGACGGTACAGTTTTCAGAAATCCATAAAATTAGAAAAATTCCTTACCTATCCTGATTGTTCACGTAACAGATGGTGAGTTTTAAATGAACTCTTTGTTTTTCTTATTCCTCAAACTTCAATAGCTCATAATTGTAATGCGTCATAAAATCTCCAGACAAAGTTGTGGTGCACTCTAAATGATGACCTCAAAATTCAACTGATGACTGTTAACTGAACACTAACACAGCCCTCACGAACACTATTGATTCTGAAAAAGAATTTAAATTCAAATGGTTATAAACATCGAACCACAAATAAAATAATTAAACTTAATTTATAGTCAATTAAACTTTTAAAGTACTATAAGGAATCAACTTTTTATGAAGTATCACGTGAATCTCGTTAAAAAACTTCGATAAATTCACAAGCCTATAGTCAACCCGTTTCCAAGTGTCTTCAGAGAGTATAAAAATGACCAATTTGGTTACGGTTAAAATTATTTCCAGATTTTACATAACTGGCTAAACGGCTCTACTTTGAAAATTCAAACTTATCGAGAAGGGATTTCGGATGGTTCCAGTTTCAGTATAGAATACAATTGGGAATTCAGAATGTAGACATTGATTCAGTACTACTGATTTCAATTTCCAATGTATAGCATTAGGTGTACAGTGTACAGTAACTTGGTAACTATAATATGGAATCTGGAGAATATAATTTTGTACACTTTCTTTGTACACCTAATAGACAACTAACAAGAACTACTAACATGATACGATGATTTGAAATTACAAATCGTGAACGGTTCCTTAAAGCAAAAGCTAGCTGAAAACATGCCTAGAAAATACGACAAAAACAAAAAAATGGGTAAATCAAAATTATCTCCAAACAGGGGACAGATTTTCCAGGCATAGCTAGTAATAATGAGTTTCATATTTAAACTACATTTAATTTAACTCAATTAATTCCCTAATTCACGTCAACCATTTTATATCATTCCTTTTAATTTTTCAGTATTTATTTTCTCACCTAATGTTTCCTATTTCTAGATTTTGATTCGATTCCTTGGAATTTGACCTTCGCCTCCGTCCGTCTCCGTCCTCTGTCACTTTTTTTTCTTCCTTCCTTTGTGTTCTACGTACGTACTATGCTATGCCTATGCGTTGCGTTGCGTTCCGTGTCCTTGTCTTTCCTTCTTCCTTGCAGTTGCAGCGAGTGCGATGCAAATTCTTTGGTTTTGTTTTGATGATTCTTTTTGTAGCACTGATTCCAATTCCACACTGAACACGACTGTCCACTGATTAATTCAACAACTGATGAGGTGATTGGAAAAAAGACCCTTGTTCTCTTTCTGCCCTTTTTGTTGATTTTTGTGAATGGACGAATGGAGAGAGAAAAGTAAACAAGTGTGTGTGTGTGTCCGTGGGGCCCTGAACTTTTTTACGCACCTGTGGACGTCAGGACAGAAACGGAGTGAGTGAATCATCCGTCCAATGCAAATTCAACGGAATGCGTAGAACGCACACGCACTCGCACCACAGAAAACCACGCAATCTGTCACAGGCACTGCCGAAAAAGTTAAGGAAGGAAAATGTAACAGGCAGCCCTTGATCATTTCGCTATGATGTGGTCAGTCATGTGCGTACTGGGTGCAGACTGCAGAGGTTTTCCTTGCTAATGAGTTTTCCATGGAAGAGATTTTTAAAATTGTGATTTGAATTTGGAATTATAATATTGGAGTGTCCTGTAATTTATAATATGCATTACGCATCCATGCTATGGCTTTATGGCCACGCATTCAGGAAGGACATGACTTATTTTGGCTAAGATTTTATTACTTTGCGTGAAATATTTGAAAATTATGACATTAGCTACCCCTACACCAGCCGCACCCTTTCATATTGATCATCCAAGATGGAATTGACTTCATAATAGTCAAGTTACTAACTTAATATTTTACGAAGTGCTAACAATGTCACGGCTATTCTGCAACAGCAACACATGCGTTTCGTAAATTATACTACTAGTAATAGTACTACTGGTACTAAGGGACATTATTCGGCGGGGTTGAGTGAGACATGTTAAAGATACTGAATTAAATAAAATGCCTTCACTCCAGAGTTAGAGAGCTAAGATTATCCGTAAATGAATAATTTTATTCTCTGATTATAAGAATGTAACACATCGAAGACATAAACTTGCGCTCATGTAAAAAGTGGACCTAAACTCTATTATTAGGAACAAGTCAGATCGAAATAGTTGAAATTCTTATAAGTTTGAGTAGTATTTCTTTACTCACATAGTATATAAATAAATGTGAATTAATGTGGTAATCCATTCGAAAATTGTAAGTAGTATTATACTGTAGTATTCCAGTGCAGAAAAAAGGAATGTCAAAAGTCAAAAGTAATTTGTGGTGGAAATGAATAAGTCCTCTTGTCTTAAGATCGGGTGCAAGTTGGGCAGCGTCCACCCATTTCAGTCATCAATTTCTCATAGCAAGAAGTATGAAAATAGTGAGTACAAGAAGCAGTGGTAATTGGTTCTCTTGATCCAAGTAAATCCTTTTGACAAACAACACAGTCTTGTCTCGCTGCATTTGCTTGACACTGTATTATTCAATTTCAAAATAATTGGAAATTATTACGACGAAAAAAGATTTTGAATTGAATGGAAGCAGAAATGAAGAAAAAATGCTCACATAATGAGATTTAAACGCAGATTCAGACCAGCAAATCCCACAAGAATCGCAATGACGGTACTGAAGCGAGACGTCAGTTTTTACTCGACACATTCCACATTTCACACAATGGAAGATCAAACGAGGATCCTTATCATCGTACAAGTGACAAACTGAGCAGTAGTACTGGAAATGAAAATTAAATAAA